>KE155626.1:55672-66428 GCA_000411075.1 Sisymbrium irio | reverse complement strand
AAGGCCGAGCAAAACAAGAAGCAAGCAGACAAAGGCCGGAAAGAGCTCATCCTAGAACCAGGTGATTGGGTTTGGGTACACAGGCGCAAGGAACGATTTCCAAATGAGAGGAAATCCAAGCTAGNTCTCCTTTTGAAATGTCAGAAACAGTTCTGAGGCCAGAACCTTCTCAAGAGGGAGGGAATGATGTGGACATAGAACCGGACCAAGACCAGGATTACCAAGCCGGTGAGAACAAGGAGCCAGACCAAGTTCAGACTACCCAAGTACCTGAAATGAGGTTACGACCAAGGACCAGGTCAGTGACCAGGGCTGAAGCAGACCAACAATTGGGACAAGATCAGGCGGCCCAAGTTCCAGTCATGAGGTTAAGAGCACGGACCAGATCAGGTACCAAGGCACTTCAACGTGAGTTCAACCAAGCCATGGCCCAGCTAATCACCCAGAAGGACCTTGAAGACATCACGGCCCAACTAAGTGGACTCTTACTCTCACCAATAGAAGAACCCAAAAAGAAGGAACTGAGTCCGGCCAGGGCGAACCAAGAGGAAGAACAAGACATCTGGCCCATTTTAAAGTCCAAGGAGAAAGTTATGCTGTTCTCCATTGCCCCCACGGTCCTAAGAACAACAACCACTTGAAAGAGAAGAAGAAGACAACAAGGAGTGCACACAAAAACGGCCAGTTTTCTCTCTCAAGTTCAGCGCCCAAGTCAAAGGAAGAATCAAGACCTTTCCGTAAATAAAATCTGATCAAGCAATCAGGCCAAGGTATAAATTTAAATTCGATTATCTTTGACTAACCCATTTATGTTTGATCTCTTGATTTCAGCCTTTTGTTATTTTATTTTCCTTTTGTAGTAGTTAAGGCCACATGTTAGGCCAAATTTCCGATTTCTTGTTTGAATTTCCATTAAATGTATTTTGCTTCAAAGACCCATAGAAGGGCAAAACTGATGGACTCTATATAAAGTCCCAGTGCAGCTGTGTAATTTTTATAACCTTGATGAATAAAATATCGAATTTTGTTCAAAGAAAACCCTTGTGCAAACTAAGTCCAATATGGGATTGTCCTTTGTTTGTTTTTGCTGTATCAAGGCTTGTTCCTAGGCATTGTGGTGCATATCGATCCATCCATCCATTCTCCTAAGGCAGAAAGAGTTACACAGCCAGCTGCCTTTGGAACCACCCTCGTTCATCATCACTTCCATCCGGTCCGGCTAAAAGAGTCACACAACCAGCAGCCTAACCTCATCTTCCACCCACGGTGCCAAATCCATAAGATCAAGGCTTTGATCTTATATCAGGGGAAGTCAACCACACATTTGTTCTTCACCTTCATTCATATTAATTTCATCACTTGTGGTTCGAACCTCGTGGTTCTGTAGGCAAGTTATTACCCACGAGGGTGGTGAATCAGAAGGAAATGGAGTCTTTGGCAGTGCTTGTTGACCATGGAAGTGAAATACTCTTCAAGGCTAATGTAAAAAGTGTAATACTTGATGATGGAAAGGCTGTAAGTTTCTGTATGACTCTCACTACAGAAATTCCAAGTCTTATTTTTTCTTATTTGTCTGTTCCTCTTTTATGTCTAAGAAAGACTATGGTCACTTCTCCATTTCTATTACATCTCAATGTTGACCTCTTCTTCGTTTTGAAATCCATGTTTTGTACAATTCGGCAATTAAGGCTCTGACATAGTGGTTTTCCGATCATTGTCTGCAGATATCGTAAATATGAAACTAGATTTCTGTAGCTTTTTCATCCTTAGTTGGTTCTTATTTTTCGCAGCATCATTTAATAATACTAATTGTACCAATTTTACTTTATTCTGCAATAACAAATTTAATGATTTCAAACTCAACCCCTTTTCCTTTTAATCTGCCAATGATTCACTTCAGCTCAACAAATGTAATTCATTCATTACTAATGCATATTTCTAAACAAAACAATGTTTATACCGAATGGTATTGGTGGCAGGACAACCCTGAGAAAAGGGCATGTTCCCTAATAGAGTATCGAATGGGAACACCATTCACCACAAACCATGCCTCCCTTTTCTTCTCAATTTTGACTGTCTGCAGAAACAACATAGACATGCCCATCAACTTTCTCTCATGTGGCTAACCATATGAAAAATATGCCTGACCTGAAAGTTCTCTGGAAACCGATTATTTTCGTGTCATTCAAACCCAAAGTCTTAAAGAGCTCCATGAATTGGTGTTGATGGCACTTTTTAGCTGAGCTTCATGTCTTTTCAATAATCCTTGGGTTTAAAGAAAAAACTGTGAGATTGCACTGGCTCAACACGCTGAAAAAAAAGAAGATAAAAATTGTTAAATACAGAAAGTTATACTACTATTACTAATAGGAGTACAACAACGAGGACACCTAGAACTAAAACTATTAGTAGTTGTCGTAATTGTACAAGTTTTACTAGTTCAACTACTCCTACTACTAATAGTCGTACACCTAGCACAATTAATGTACAACTAAAAATAGTTGTACTGTAAAACTTGTACAACTACTACAACTACTAATAATTTTAGTTCTAGTTGTCCTAGATGTTCTAGTTGTCTTATGTTTACTAGTACAACTACATTTAATATCTCCAAAACAATCCTAAATTGCTAACAAATTCAACAAATCAAGACTTTTAATAAACAAATTTTAAATTAATCTTCAAAATTTATGTACTACCAATACAAATTTGCCTCATTGACTAGTTATTAGTACAATTACCAGTTTCTATTTTTACTGTTAGTACAGTTATGAGAAATTCAACAAAACCAAATCAAATTAAATCAGTTACCATTTCGACTTGTCTGGTATCCGCTGCTCTATATAATAGTTCGGATTCTCCTACTTCTTTTCTTGGTGGAGGAATATCCCTTGCTGGAGCCGAAGTATGCAGAGATGGAAATACAAGTGGTAGTTATGTCCAGTGATTAGGCGAATTTGGAGCCGGAGGAGGCTTGAGAGACAATACATGAGACGATATTTGGTAGAGAAGATGGTGGAGCCGGAGAATGGCTTCGACTCCTTACAACAATGATGCTGTTCATCTTCTCGCCAATAATATTGACGGAGGCTTGGATCCTGCTGGTGGCAGCTTTTGTTTAATCGCTTTTGAAGTTGTTGTATCCTTCGTCAATTTCTTAAGAAGAGCTTTCTTCTTCCCTATAGTAGAAGATATGATTATTGGAAATAATTGAAGAGGTTGAGAAAAGAGGAATTCAAATTCGAAGATAGAAGATGAAAAGTGTTCGTTAGATTCACAAACTCAACGGCCGAAGAAAAAGTAAAAAGTTCAGTCATCGTACCTTTCGTTGATTTTTAAGAAAATCCTTCTTCTTCCCTCTAATACAGGATTATTGGAAAGATTTGAAGATGTAGAGAAAAAGAGGAATTCAAATTCAAAGATAGAAAGGAAAAGTGTTCGTTTGATTCGAAAACTCAATCGCCGTAGAAAGAGTAAAATTCTGGTGCAACTGAAAAGTTGGTTGAGAGATGGTAATAGTTTTACTAGTTAAGAATAAAATTGGTTTTTTTTGAATTTTTTATTAAGTAAAATAATTGAAAAATAAGAGGTTCCATTTATTTTTTTCGTTGATAGAATTTGACTCAGACTAGCCCAATTTAACGTCCTCACATAATTTAATTTCCCTATTTAAAGTATGAACTTTGATGTAACCCATTTAAAACATGAATTTTCGTTTGACTATTTTTATAAATATTAACTTTAGTTGACTAAACTAAAATGAACATGACGTTAACTTATTTAACGATCTTATTAACCAGCGTTAATAAATCTTTATATTTTCTGTAAGTCACAAAAGGATGTCGTACTAATTTTGGAAAATTGTCATTCAAAGCACAAACTTTCAAATTGAGGTCGTGTTAAAAATATAAACTTTCAAATGAGACATGCTTTAAATATATATAATATTAAAAACATGAATTTTGGATAGGTATGTTACACATAGACTTTCGTTGACTATTTCTATAAACATTATGTTACGTTAAGTTAAAACTTAAAGGCCCTAAATTTAGAATACCAGTCAATTGTTTATTTAACACATGTTAATAGTTATGTAAATTTGACAACACCAAATTCATGTTGGCTAACTTCAAATAGTATAATGCTTATAAAAATACTTAACGAAAATTCATGTTTAGCATACATATCCAAAATTCATAATTTTAATGTCATATACATTTAAAGTACATGTTTTAAATGACCACAATTTTAAAATTTGTGTTTTAGATAGCATTTTTCTGAAACTAATACGATGTTGTTTTGTGATAAACAAAGATTGTAAATAAGTGAAATCATACTCTTTTTAGTTTAGTCAACAAAAAATAATATTTTTTTAAAAAATAGTAAAAAAAAATTCATGATTTAAATAGGATACATCAAAATTCAAACTTTAAATATGGATAATTCGTAAATTGAGGCTTTTTATTACCATTTTCCCAATTAATTTCTGACAATTACCACATAGGCAAACCGGTTTGGTGTGCTGCCAAATCATACACGAAACCGATCCTAAACCAACGTCAGCCAAACTGATTAAAACCAGCATAAGGTCACCGTTTTTTTCCGGTCATAGCTTCTTCGGTCATCGTCCTCTACTCTTTCATTCCTTTCCAACCTTCTTCATCGACTCTCTGTGTTTGCTCATAGGCTCACAAGTCCGATTCAGAAGATTGAAACGAAGGTAGTAGATGGATTTGATGGAGAAGAACTTGGAGTTACTCGAGGTTCAGAAACTTGAAGGCCACACCGATCGAGTTTGGAACGTATCCTGGAACCCAGTCTCTTCTCACGCCGACGGTACTTCACCGATTCTTGCTTCTTGCAGTGGCGATAACACAGTACGAATCTGGGAGCAGAGCTCACTCTCTCGCTCCTGGACCTGCAAGGTCATTTTCGATCTCTCTGCTTATTCTCTTAAGGGCTTTACTTGACATTGAACTTCGAGTTAGTTATGCTTGTTTTTGTGCTATTAGCCCCTAAAGGCCAAAGTTTTATTGGTTTGGTACTACTATTCATCTCTGTTTGTGAGAAGTATTCACCTTTCTGCCTTGTTACATGACCGTATAATCTGTGGGTTTTGTTCCGACTCTCTAAAGGGCATAACTTGAACTTTGAGTCAGTTGTGCTTGTTCTTGTGTTATTAGCCCTTAAAGGTCAAAGCTTTATTGGTTTGTTAGTACTGTTCATCTCTGTTTGTGAAAAGTATTCACCTTTCTGCATTAAAAGATGGTGAATTTATTGTTACTTGACCTTATAATTTGAGGGTTTTGTTTCCATTTTTAAGGGCTTCACATGACCATGAACTTGAACTTGTCTGTTGAGCTACTTCCTGTGATGTTACCCCCCTCCCCCCTCCCAAAAGGCCAAAGCTTTATTGGTTATATGAGACTTGTACTTTGTGTGTTGTGATTTTTCAGACAGTTTTAGAAGAAACGCACACCAGAACTGTGAGGTCTTGTGCTTGGTCACCCACAGGGAAGCTATTGGCCACTGCAAGTTTTGATGGTACCACTGGCATTTGGGAGGATTTCGGGGATGAGTTTGAATGTATTTCCACACTGGAGGTATTTCCTTAGCCCAAACCTGGAATTTTTGTTTTTTTTTATTATTTTTTTCACTTTTTTCCGTTATATAGATTCCGACATGGATTATCAGAGTTTCTAGTCTCATGGGGTTTTCAGTGTTCACTTCATAATTTAATATTCGCTATGGTCAAATTTTTTGGTGGTTTTCTTGTATTATCTCATGCTTTTGACCAGACACTTTTGGCTTGTGGAATCTTATAAAAGGAAATGTATGCAGGGACATGAAAACGAAGTCAAGAGTGTATCATGGAATGCATCTGGTTCATACCTTGCAACATGTAGTAGAGACAAATCTGTATGGATTTGGGAAGTACTAGGAGGGAATGAATATGAGTGTGCTTCGGTGTTAAATGGGCATACACAAGATGTGAAGATGGTTCAGTGGCATCCTACTATGGATGTTTTATTTTCTTGTAGTTATGATAATACCATCAAGGTAATGAGAATACTTTGATTTGATTCAGCATCTGAATCTTGTACAAATTAATAAAAGGTATAACTTAATTGCTACTAACAGGTTTGGTGGTCTGAAGATGATGATGGTGATTATCAATGTGTCCAAACCTTAGATGAATCTAGCAAGTATGACTTCTACTTGCGTGTTCTTTTACACATGCTTTCCAAATTTTTGCTCTTAATAGGCTCTTACTTGTTGTACTAGTAGATTAATTAGTGCCTTTATTCTTTACACAGCGGTCACTCCTCTACTGTTTGGGCCATCTCGTTTAACGCTACAGGGGACAAAATGGTCACTTGTAGGTTGGTGGATTTTCTCCTTTTGTCTCTCATATGCGTTTGGTTTAATCCGTCTTTGGTTTACAGTTCTGACAATATCAGGCTTGCCTAAATGTGTACTTGCAGTGATGATCTAACATTGAAGATATGGGAGACAGACATTTCCATGATGCACTCTGGCGAAGGATATGTACCTTGGTGAGAATATAATGCCTTACATGTTACCGAGTTTGATTTTCTTCTTGTTGTTTAAAGCATGACATAATGTGCAGCCTACAAAATTCTGTAACTTCTTGAATAATTGTTTGTCAAACTTCTGCTAATGGAATCACTACTTGCTCCAACTTTTCAGGACCCATAAATGTACACTCTCTGGTTATCATGACCGTACCATATACTCAACTCACTGGTCAAGGTATTGGCACATTGACTTAGTTTTATTAAAAATCTTATGTTAATCCGTTTAAGCTCGTAGTAATCACCTCTGCCAGGCCAACCTAAAGGAAAGTTCTTTGTTGTACCTTATCATTGCACCCCTTGTCCCTAAATAAATATATCTTCTGCTCCGAAACTCTTTCGTGAGACCATTCTAAATGTACAATCCCAGAAGTTTACGATATATATACTCTGGATTTTCTGTTCAGTTTTGTTTTCATACCGTTTTCGTTTTTGCAACTTGACAGCGATGACATGATTGCCAGTGGAGCTGGCGATGATGCTATAAGGTTGTTTGTGGACAGCAAAAATGACTCCGTAAGAAAATTTTATTTATCTTTTACTTTAAAAATTGTGGTGTTCAGTACAATTTGGCTACATATTTTGTGTATACGTATGTGGCACTTTCGTAGTACATTACAAGAAATCAAATACAAGTCATAGGCTCTATAATTCTTGTCTGGCCAGTAATTTCTCACTATGCAATCATACATTTCTCTTCTTCTCTGAAATTAAAGCTGTTTGCTTGTGTAACCAGGTTGATGGACCTTCATATAATCTTTTACTGAAGAAGGAAAAAGCACATGAAAATGATATAAACTCTGTCCAATGGTCACCCGGGGTAAGTTCCATGTCGCTTATGAAGTAATAGACACAAATGGATATAACTTTGATATAGAGTTGCAATCATGAAGTAAGGTCTATACGCCATCGTATAAATGCGGCTTAAATGTTAGAAGTTAGAACATAATACTCGAAGATTTGGTTTGAGCACATTATGAAGACATTTGGTTATGGCTAAGTTTTACCAAAAGATGCTGTTGCGTAGAATCTATGGTTTTGAGCTTGCCACTGTTTCCTGAAACAGGTGGAGAACCGGTTGCTTGCTTCCGCCAGTGATGATGGGACGGTGAAGATCTGGCAGCTTGCAACTAAGCCGTGACTGTTTTCATTTGTTTTGGTTAGGTTTTGAAACTCATTTCATGTTTGTTTTTCCTGAGACATCTCTGTAACAACATAATATCATAGTAAGAAGAGAACTCCATACGATTTTGTCATATGATACAAGAGCTCCATGATATTTAAGACTAACTTCATTGGTCCCATCATAGTCTATATCATACTTATAATAATAGTCTATCATTAAAAGACTAAAAATGATCTATACTGGATTGAAGATTTTAGAAGGTTTTAGGAGGTTTTAAATTTGTGGGATTTGGGTAGAATTTGAGGATCTTTAGGTAATTTGGATATATTTCAAAAGTAAAAATAAAAATTTATTGGTGATTTGGTAAGATACATTTTAGAACTGTTTAGGTGATTTAAAAATGAGAATTGAGGTAATTCTCATTTAGAACGATTGAAATGAGATTAAAATTTTCTTCTCTTCAGCTTCTTCTCTCTCTAATTCTACAGATTTTTTTAATACAAGACATTTAGGCCGTTCTAGTCAAGAATCAGATCTTTTATGTTATCTCCAAACCGTATAAAATCTTTGGGAGCTAAAGTTAACTTTGCATCTCTACCGTCCTCAGAGGAGGAAGAGGAAACAGAGGTAGAGTGTTTTAACTGTTGATTTTGTTATCTCTCGGTGGCAGCCGCACCACGAGGCATTTCTGTAGGAAGGAGAAGAATACTGCTGCTACAACTACATTGCTTGCTGTTGTTATGAATATAGTGATCGTTCCTTTATCTGACGAGTGACGAAGAAGAATGTTTTGACGGCAAACTGGGACAGTGATTAAATATAGATAATCCAGACCCAGAGCTGACCGAGAGATCGAGGGTAAGGTAGACAATAGATCAAAAAGATGAGTGAGAGAAAGAGATCAACCATTGAGACCTAGAATCCGTGAGAAATGGATAGAGACAGTATTGGAACGTAAAAGAGAAAGAGAGAGGAAGAGAATAAAGAGAGAAAAATATAATTTTGGGATTGATGATTTCCAAAATAGGCAGATTGCCTTTACAAATAGTGTTTGTTGTGCCACCAACATACCACTTAAAGTTGGTTTTAAAACCTAAATAACCGAAATAAAAGATAGAAATGATAGACCGGGACAAACCGGTTATCTTGATATGTTCCTATAGCATTACTCCCCTATTGAGAACGGACTTGTCCTCAAGGCTGAAATTCGGGATACTTGTTGATGAAGTCACTGTAAAACTCCCATGTAGCCTGATCAGGAGTTTAACCTTTCCAATGAATCAAAACCTTTGTCACCACTTGGTTCTGGCACTTGACCATCTTCGTTTCCAAGATTGCCTCGGGTTCTTTAGAGCTACCGAGATCCAACAAGTGCTGGGGAAGGTTCTGAACGGCGGATGGAGGATTAGGATAGAGTTTGAGTTGGCTGACGTGGAACACGTTGTGAATGGCAGTGGTAGGCGGCAGCTGGAGCTTGTAAGCAACTGTTTCGACACGATCAGTGACGAGGAAAGGGCCGTAGAAGCGAGGAGAAAGCTTGTGCGGGACCTTTCTAGTCTTGAGTGTGTTCTGGCGATAGGGTTGTAGCTTCAGATAAACTGAGTCGCCGATTTTGAACTTTCTGAAAGATCATCGCGAGTCAGCATACTGCTTCATGCGATTTTGAGCACGCAAGAGGTGGTACTTCAGCATGTTCACGATTTCCTCCCTTTTCTGCAGGCCACTGTCAATAACAGGGGATGAGCTTTCACCAGGGAGGTAAGGCAAGTGCAAGGGCGGTGGTTGGCCATACACAATCTCGAAGGGGGTACTCTCAGCAGCATAATGAAATGTAGTGTTGTATCACCATTCAGCCAAAGGTAACCATTTGCTCCAAGTGTGCAGAGCTTCAGAGGTCATGCAACGAAGATATGTCTCCAGAGTTTTGTTGGTAGCCTCTGTTTGGCCATCCGTTTGAGGGTGGTAGGCCGTGGAAAATTTCAAATCAACGTCATGAACCCTGAAGATTTCCTTCCAGACCTCACTCAAAAAGGTTGGATCCCGATCGCTGACAATGTCTTTGGACATACCGTGTAGCTTGAATACATTGTCCATGTAGCACTGAGCAACCTCGATGGCGGTGTATAGGGGCGAGAGACCCATAAAATGTGCCTGCTTACTCAAGCGATCAACAACTACCATAATACAATGTTACTTGAGGAGGGAGGCAGACCCTCGATGAAGTCTAGGCTCACATATTCCCAAATACCATTGGGGATTGGCAGAGGCTGCAGCAAACCCGGCTTGGCGGAGAGGTCGTACTTGCTTGTCTGGCAGACTGAGCAGTTTCGTACGAATCGTTGGACCTCCATGTTCATATTCGGCCAGAAGAACAGCGACTTGATGCGGTGGAGAGTTGCATCCCGACCAGAGTGACCATCAACAGCCGAGTCGTGTAGCCAGCAGAGGATGTGAAGTTTGACCGCATCATCGTTACCAACAACAAGCTTACCCCTGCTACACAACTCATCATTCTGAAATGAATAAGTAGGGTGAGATGATGGATCTCTTACCAGATTGGTTATGATTCGTTGGAGGTGGGGATCAGTTTGCCAGAGCAATTTCAGCGAGTCAAAGAAGCCATCATGTGCTTGGGATAGAGTGATATGGAGAAGTTGAGAACTAGAGACACGAGGCAAATTGATAGGAAATGAGCCAGGAATTCACTTTTGGCACTTCAGATCGGTTGGATTGGTTTGGAACGGATGCTCCAAAGTGATGGATCGATGGGTTGCACTGAGGTTGCGGATGGCCTCAGATATTCCTTACCATTATGGTTTCTTAATATGACTCACAAGATCAACCAAAAGGGATTTTCTGGATGAAGTAACCCTTCAAGCAACAGAAAAGTTCAAGAATAACAAGAGAGAATTCTCTGAAAATATTTAGATAAAAAGTTGGATGCTCTGAAAATACAAGTGTTTTTGCCTTTTATACTTAGGTTTAGGCTTATCTAGAAAATAATGAAATAAACTCTTGAACTTCAATCTTATGC
>KE155626.1:22584-36132 GCA_000411075.1 Sisymbrium irio | reverse complement strand
ATCTTGGTGCAAGATGTTTGGCCGAGCCGATCAACCATTCTGTCTTTTCCGAAGTTCTTCCGACTTTCCGTTATGTTTTCGTAAACTTCCCGATGTTTTACGGAACCTCGCGTCGTTTTCGGAAAACATCGTAACATTTTTATCTATCGGAAATGGTGAAACGTTCACTTAAATCAAACCGAAGAGTCGAACCGAAGAAATCGTTAAACCAGGAAGTCAACGCCAAGCCGATGGAAGATTCCTTAAAGTCGGTATGAAAAACGAAGACATAGACTCCCACATTGGGAATTTGGCTAGGTTAGGATCAAAATCGTCCATATAAATAGTTATCGATGTAAAGCTTCAAAGCAGAACTCTTTTCATATACTTTTTGTACTTTGGGTTTTTAGGAAATTTACGACTTTTCCTTTATTGCTTATTTCGTCCTTTGTACGAGAAAACTTATCGATAATAAAATCTGTCTTTTCAATATTAATTTCATCTTTTTATTTTAGTTTCTCAATCACAAAAGTTTCGGGACCCAATAATCGAATTACTTTCCTAAAATACATTGTGTGAATTCCGATTTCCACAATTTTTAATTTTTAACCAAGTTTTTATTTATAGAGCGAAAAAATGAAAAATTTTGATATAAAAATTATAAAAATATAAATTCGTTTATGAGCAAATAATTGAAGTAGATAAGGTGATAAAAAAATCTTATAAATCTCAGTAACCAATCAAATGAGAGCATATCACAAAGATTTTTTAATTGTTATTTCGAAAAAAAAAAGCTTGTCTTGCGTGCAGTTGCAGCACTCCATCTGTCCAGCGTAGGTCCTAAATCCAGAGATTCAACTCCAATTAATCCACCTCATTATTCAACATGTCAATTGCACATATTCAACAGTTGAAAAATAATTTCAACAGGTGCATTGCAATGGTCTTAGAGAAAATTACATAGAAATACACTTTTGCCTAAATGCTTTTCATAAAAAGACACTTTTTAATATCAAGGCACTTTGAAGTTGCTTTGCTATAAAAGTAGGACATAGAAACTCGTTTTTACCCTTCCATTATATTTAATATAGTTAGTTGGTAACAGAAAAAATTAAAAAGTAACAAAAAAAAACTTAGTTTAAAACCTATTATCTTCTTAATGTGTATCATAGCCATTGATTTAATGAGATTGTGTGTCAGATTAAAATCAAATCTGAAGGATTATTATTCCATACTCCACACCAGTTTTAAATGTTTAATTCAATTAATAAAAATTATGGAGAATGGAGACAACGCAGACGGGATCTTCAACGCAGATGAAGAAGATGAATCGCTTCGAAACTAGTTTGAAGAAACCCAGCACAAATGCATCTCTCAATCTCTCTCACTCACTCTCTCTCTCTCTCTCTCTCGCTCACTTTCTCTCTCTCTCGCTCACTTTCTCTCTCTTTCTCTCTCTCTCTTGCTCTCTCTCTCTCTCTCTCTTCAATTTCACATCTGATGTTCTACTGGAACTGGTTCTCTCTCTCTCATGGACGATGACTCGCTGGATCTCTCTCTCGTGGACGATGACTCGTGGAGGATGACTCGTGGACGATGACTCGTGGATGCTGACTCGTGGACGCTGATTTGTGGATGATGACTCGTGGATGCTGACTCGTGGATGCTGACTCATGGATGCTGACTCGTGGATGATGACTCGTGGACGATGAACCGTGGATGATGATATTGTGTACACTCCATCGTTCGAATATATCCATGTTCAATTTCTGAACACTTACCAAATGCAAATATAGATGTTTATCAAACAAAAACACATTCTTTTGAAACCCAGAAAAAAATTACTGAAGAACAACAAATCAATCACTATTTTTGTCTAACCATTTTAACTTTTTAAGCATAGTTTCGGGGATGGAATTAATCTTAGATCTTTACCTTTTTGTTTATATTTCCAAGATAAGTGAAATAAAAATTAAAAATCAAAGGGAACTATCTCCACTTTATATTTTAATTTTGAAAGGAAAATAATCTGTTTAGAGAAAAAAAAAACAAACTAACTAGAAAATAAAAGACTAATCAATAGTTTCGTTAGGTTGAAAGATTTGTTTGGTTTTAGCCACACCAAAAATGCCTCATGTACACAACGTGCCTTAAATTGAAATTTTTTTTTTGTAAAATGTCTAAATTGGTAACTATTTCATGGTCTTATTGCAATTAAAGCCTTGGATACTGAAAATTAGTAATCATTGCTTACTATAAATAGGGCTCTCGTATGATGGAAGAAGTTATAAGACGAAGAGATAAATAACATATCTTACTCTTTCTTGGCCAACTATCACATGATTCATATCATCTCTCTCACCACTACAAAATATTTAAAAACTAGGAATAGTTCTACGCGATGCATAAATTTAATTTATATAATTTTGTATATAAAATTTATAATAATATTTTTTTTGAAATTTTTATTTTCAGATAACATAACTGAAAATTTAATATTTTTTATTTATAAATGTATGTGCACAAATATTAAAATACAAATAGTTTATTAAAATAAATAATTTATCACATTATTAACTATACGATTTCAAAATTATTAAAAATATGTTTTAAGAATTCAAAATCACAAATGTCATCATGTGAGAGCATTATATAGCAATTTTGAAATTTTGAAATTACAATTTCAAAATTATATAGCAATTTTGAAATTTTGAAATTAAAAAAAGAATTAAGTCATGTCTCATTTTCTCAGAAATCTATTAAAAACATTATTATAGTAGTATAATGATATTACAGTATAATTGAAAAATTTTGAAAAATATATTTTTAAAGAAATTTTAAAATTTGGAATTAGAAAAAAAGTAAATCATGTCAATATATATATATATATATATATATAGTAAATTTTAAAAATTGAAATAAAAAAACTAATTCATGTCTCATTTTCTCAGAAATTTATTAAAAACATTACTATAGTAGTATAGAGATATTACAATATAGTTAAAGAGTTTTGAATAATACATTTTTAGAGTAATTTCAAATTTTGAAAGTTGAAAAATAAATAAATAATGTCTCATTTTCTCAGAAATTTATTAAAAACATTACTATAGTAGTATAGAGATATTACAATATAGTTAAAGAGTTTTGAATAATACATTTTTAGAGTAATTTCAAATTTTGAAAGTTGAAAAATAAATAAATAATGTCTCATTTTCTCAGAAATTTATTAAAAACATTACTATAGTAGTATAGAGATATTACAATATAGTTAAAGAGTTTTGAATAATACATTTTTAGAGTAATTTCAAATTTTGAAAGTTGAAAAATAAATAAATAATGTCTCATTTTCTCAGAAATTTATTAAAAACATTACTATAGTAGTATAGAGATATTACAATATAGTTAAAGAGTTTTGAATAATACATTTTTAGAGTAATTTCAAATTTTGAAAGTTGAAAAATAAATAAATAATGTCTCATTTTCTCAGAAATTTATTAAAAACATTACTATAGTAGTATAGAGATATTACAATATAGTTAAAGAGTTTTGAATAATACATTTTTAGAGTAATTTCAAATTTTGAAAGTTGAAAAATAAATAAATAATGTCTCATTTTCTCAGAAATTTATTAAAAACATTACTATAGTAGTATAGAGATATTACAATATAGTTAAAGAGTTTTGAATAATACATTTTTAGAGTAATTTCAAATTTTGAAAGTTGAAAAATAAATAAATAATGTCTCATTTTCTCAGAAATTTATTAAAAACATTACTATAGTAGTATAGAGATATTACAATATAGTTAAAGAGTTTTGAATAATACATTTTTAGAGTAATTTCAAATTTTGAAAGTTGAAAAATAAATAAATAATGTCTCATTTTCTCAGAAATTTATTAAAAACATTACTATAGTAGTATAGAGATATTACAATATAGTTAAAGAGTTTTAAAAAATATATTTTTAGAGTAATTTTAAATGTTGAAATAAAAAAATAAATAAATTATGTCTCATTTTCTCAGAAATCTGTCAAAAATTACTTTAGTAGTATATAAATATTTCAATATAGTTTAAGTTATTTATTGCATATTTAAAAAAAAAAGAACATAATATTGATAAATAAATCATTAATGTTTGTAAAAGTTATTAATTATCTTTAAAAAAATCTGTAAAATTTAGGAGGACACATTTCACTCTCTCAAAGCTTCTCACAAAGAAACTTTACTTTATATAATTTATTATATAAGATATTATATAAACAATACAAACAAATATATATACATATATACTATTTTATAAGTTTATTTTATAACATGTTGTTAGCATCATCTTTCTTATACTCAAAAGGAAAAATTTAATTTGTAATCAATTAATTTTAAATTTATTATTAACGGAACTATATTATATGCCTTCTCCATGTATATAATCTTTTGAAATTTTGGTTCTATATTTTTCTATTTATTTGTTGTTTCAGAGATATATGTTTGTTTTTTTCAAACTGATAGTTGTAGTAGGTTATGCCTGTAAGATCATGATGACATGGTAAATTATGTCTCTTTAAATCATGTTTTATGGAGGGATAATTTAAAACTGTTTATAATAATAATTTATCATTAAAAGACTAAAAATAATCTATTTCTATTATTATCAACTATATTCTTTTGAGCTTTTGCAATAACATGAGGAACAAATCATTTTCTGCGATAAACCTTGCAAGTTAGAGATTCAGGGTAACAATCTTACAGGTTTGTTCACTAGCTCTCGAGGATTAAGACAGGGTTGCTCTCTCTCCCTAGTTCTATTCATCATTGCCATCAATTTGTTAACGCATCATCTCAACTAAGCAGCTCGCGCGTGATAAAAGATTTGGACTCCATGCTTACTGTAAAGAAGTGGAACTTAAACATCTGAGCTTTGCGGATGATATGATCATCTTCATTAATGAGATAGCTGAGTCGCTTAGTGGTATAAGTGCTGTTCTCAAGGCGCTTGAACATGACTCTAGACTGTCCATTAACATGAAAAAATCAGCTCTCTATATGGCAGGTAACACGCATCATGATTTGAAGGAATGAGCAAAGAGTTTGGGTATCCCTATTGGCCAGCTTCCGATAAGGTACTTTGGCTTACCACTCAAAACTAAGAATACGATTAAGATTGACTTCGAGCCCCTCATTGATAAGATCAGAAATAAATTTCTATCTTGGTCGAGCAAAGCACTGTCATATGCAGGTCGACTGCGACTTATCCAATCAGTGATATTGAGTATAACCAATTTCTAGTGCTCTGCCTTTTTTCTTCCAAAGAAATGTCTCTGAATGATAAAGCAAATTTCATCTGCTTTCCTTTGGTCTGTAAATCCGGGTATCTCAACAAGAACAAAGGTTTCGTGGGAGGATATATGTATTCCAAAGAAAGAAGGGGGATAGGCATTCACAGGCTCTGTGATACCACTTGTAAATCGAAGAAGAAGTTGAAAGCTTTGAAATAAACTGAATATCTGTTTATTTCATTTTCACCTTAAACGGCTACAAGAGTTTTACAATGGCTTATATAAAGAGAGTAAAACCCTAGTTTGATGCTGTGCTGGAAGCTCCAAAATCTTCTACTTCACTCAGAACCTCATATTTTTTGTTCAATCTAACTCCATTAGTCTCTGAGGTCATATATGGTGTTATCTTTGCTTTTCCTTTATCGAGAGCTCCATCTGGTGGTTGTTGCACAGTTTGGTTGGGCTGAGTTACTAATTGTTGTTTCTTGGGCCTCGTTTCGTAGCCCAATACGACTCGATTCGAAGACTCTTTCTCTGAAGGAAGCTTTGCTTTGATACCCCCTCTCAAACTTTGTGTGGGAGGAATGCCAACACCAAGTTTGTACCTAAAGCTTGAAAACAATTCAAACAACGGCAATGATTTTGTGAAAATGTCTGCAATCTGCAGCTTCGGCGGTATGTGCTTGACTACGAGGGATCCCAAAGCAACTCTTTCTCTGACATATTGATAATCCGTTTCAAAGTTCTTAGTTCTCTTTTGGAAAGTTGGATTTGCTGGCAAAAAAATGGAAGACAGGTTGTCTCCAAACAGCTGGGGACTGACAGGAAGGTCCACTCCAAGCTCACGTTTTACTGAACCAATCCGGGACAGTTCTGAAGCAGTTTCATACAAGTACCTGTACTCTGCCTCTGTGGAATTTCGAGACACTGTTGGTTGCTTCTCTGAAGACCATGAAATCAGGTTTTGGCCGAGAAATATGAAAAAACCACATGTTAATCGCCTTGTAGTCGCACATCCGGCCCAATCACTATCATGTAGACACGCAATGTAAGGTCAGTGTTTGCAACAAATGAAATGCCCATCAATGCTGTACCTTTGACATAATGTAGGATCATCTTTAGATTTTTAAAATCAGCCTGCGATAGAGCATGCATTTTCTGACACATGTAGTTGACAGAAATTTTTTTGTCCGGACGTGTGAGGGTCAGGTACTGCAGCTTGCCTGCTAATCTCCGAAATAATGTTGGATCGTTGTAGAGAACATCTTGATCAGGCACCTTCCGTAAGTTCAGAAGAAGCGGTGTAGGCATAGGTGCACAATCAGACATTCCTGCAACATTTAACAGATCCAAAGCATATTGTTCTTGGGTTAGAAACAGACCTTTGTCATGGGAATGCACTTGCATGCTAAAAAAGTAGTGCAATTTTCCCAAGTCTTTCATTTGAAACTGTCGATTTAATTCTTGAAGAAGCTTGGTGTGCCTTATCTACGATATACTTCCCACGAGCTACTTCATAAAGGTCAAGCCTTTCTCCAAATCGTTCTCTCTGGATTCGGGTTTGATAAACGACGTCACACTTGGATGCTACTTCCACTAAATCTGAACTTTCTTCCCATTCCACACCATTTGATGTCAAATAGTCTTTTATATCATCCTACCATTAAAATAATAAACCATATAAGCAACAGACCAATTGATGTGTTCGAGCAACTTAAGTCATTCTCTTCAATTTAGAGGATGAGAAGTTTGGTAAAACTAACCTTCATCTTAATAATTTCAGGGGAAACAAAGTAGATCTTCACGTCTTTAAATTTTGCAAGCAGGTGTGCAAGCGACCGGACTGTCCTTCCATTGATAAGATCTCCAACTAAGGCTACGCTGATGCCATCTAGTTTTCCAATTTAACTTTGGATGGTATAGACGTCCAAGAGAGCCTTCACAACCGCAACATAACCAGACATAAGAAACAAGGATGTACCAATATGTTTGTTTAGGAAAACTAAAACGTTAAAGGTTACGATGAAAATAACACACCTGAGTGGGATGTTCTCCAGGACCATCACCCGCATTAATGACAGGTATATTGGCAATAGCTGCAGCTTTTCTAGCAGCACCGCTTTCAAAATGTCGCATCACAATTATGTCTGAAAAAGTGACCCACTAATTATACCTTATCAACCTAACACGAGCAACATGTCACAAAGAACCAATCAGATACTTAGTTGACAAGATGAAATACCTTCAAGTGTTTCCCCTTTAGCAGCAGATGAAAACTCTCCAGCGTTCTCAGTAGTTAAGACTTCCCCTCCCAGGTGTTTCATGGCAGATTCAAAGGAGAGCCTAGTACGAGTAGAAGGCTCGTAAAAGAGGGTAGCCATTAGATAGCCCTTGAGTAATTCACTTTGAGAAGAGGTCTTTTCTATCTTCCATTTCTCGTGAAACATCGAATATAGCACTTAGCATCTCCTTATCAAATTGTTGCCCTTCAATCACATCACTAAGTTGAAATTTATTCCCAGCCGCAAAAGATATTCTTGTCTCAACTTGCATAGCATGACACCTGGTTCCTCGGATCGGAGTGGTTCCTCGGATCGGAGCAATATTTCGAGTAAGATTCCAAGTAGCATTTTTCTTGGGATATGTAGCCAAACAAATCTTTTAGCTTTCAAAAGAACTTGAGAGATTGCTTGGGAACTCAATGCTGCAAGCTAAAGCTTTGGGAAAAACTGAAGCCCCGCAAAGTGTGGCTGAAGTAAGTGATGATGTGATAGACATCGTTGCAGGAAGCTAATTCGTTGGAGTGATCTCAAATATTATGTTGGTAACTTTCTTACATATTACTTAACAGGAACCCCAAGAAAACATCAAAACATGGAGAAGCAAGAAAAAAGAACAACCAAATGTTTTAACACTTGTGTCCGTTTGATTTATCTTATAAACCAAACATGCTTCAATCCTGAAATGTAAGTGAATCAATTGGATTAACACTTTAGATATATGACTCAATAACCAGTCAACTTTCACACTTTTAACACAATAATCAATCAAACAAGTCTATCCAAACCTTAATTCAATGCAAAAGACCATCTAAGTCAATACTAACTTAAAAGTTCACAAACGCTAACTAATTGAATGCATAAACAACCAAAACAGAAACACAAAAATAGCGTGTTCATAAAAGCCTTGCATCATTTCTAGGGACAGATGACATTGGAGCTGCCATGAAAAAAAACAAAACAAAAAAGCAAAAAAGCAAGTGCCATTGAATGAAAAAACTCCAAGTTTCAGAATCGCAAGAAGTTGTTTGTTTCCGACAATGTTCAAAAGAACTAAAAGAACTAATGCATAAAAATAGTCAAAAAATTCAATCGAAGCTCACAAACAAGAGTAACTCAAACAAAAACGGAGAAACGTGAAAACGTCATCATATTTTTACAGTTTCAATTTTTTAAGAGGCTCGCCAAGACCGAATCATAGGTAATGTTTTATATACTACTAACAAGAAAAATATCTATAAATAAATTGTAAATCATCATCATCATTACATATACATACAGAGTCCCAATTCTGTACTTTGGACTACGAGATGTATAGAGCATGAATATCCAACGTCCCTAAAGCAACTAGACTCAGCCGAATTAGTGTTATTACTAATTCTAAACCTGCTATGCACATAAGGAGCGTTCAAGCAATAAACAAAAGATTCTAATAATATGTCAACAATACAATAAACAAAACAAATGCACAGACTAAATCAAATGCGATCGAACTTAAAAGAATGTAAACTAAGCTATGATCAAGTTGTAAACCATGTTTCTACCGTCTCTAACCTGTAATAGAGAGGTTTGGAAGCCCTGCAAGAGAATACAAATATAGGAAAACACTTGTTGGAAAATCGGGAGATTCTACAAATCGTATGCTGAGCATTTGAACAACAAAATTATATAAGAATCACTTTTTCAAAAAATTATATAAGAACAACAAAATTATCTGACACATCAAAACCAAAACCCTTTTAAATACACATGAAAACCCTACAAGTAAATTCATGTTGCCATCCTAACTCATAGATTACGAATGTTAGATTCAATCAGAAGGAAAGAGAGACAAAGGTACTTCTACAAACCTTATGAACACAAAATCATATAAGACTTCAACCCCTTTTTGACTTAAATTCTCGTAAACACTTAATCTTTAGCATATTTCAACTAAGACATACTCAGGGATTGCTTCAAACATTGATATGCTGTTGGTCGGAAGAAAGTAAGGGAAGATTTGGTTAAAAGATGTGAGAAGATGAGTTGGGGAAAGCCCTTACAGAAGATTAGCTCTGAAGTAAGCTTCTTCTGCACATAATTATCCCATTATGATGAGATAGCAAAGGGCTTTTTTTGTTTTGTTTATAGAAGTAAGATTATACTTATAGCCTTGAACCTAATTTCTTAGGTGATACTTGTTATCTCAAGAAGAGAACATCGATCATGTCATGTCAAGAGTGTAATCAACTGTTTTGGTTGATATATATAAGACTCTGAATCATGCAAAGCTTCATCACATATAATGTAAGAAATCTCACATTTTTGTTGTTTTCTCACATTACATATGTATATAGCTCATGCACATTTTTATTGCATTGCTTTGATCATTCGATCATGAACTTACTTTCAGAAAAAAATGGATTAGTCCAAAAGGATAAAACAATGTTATTCCTTACAAAAACATGTACCAGAATAATGGTTTTACAAAAATATATTTTTTCAGAGGAAAGGAGAAAGAAGGATCCAATTTTTTTTTAAACTTAAGAATTTATAATTTTAATGGTTTTTTGGTATTTGTATTTTTCTTTTATGTTTTTGTATATGTTAACTTAATGTTTGGATTTTATATTTACAATTGAATATTTTTTATTTTGGATGTATAAAACTTAGTGTTTTTGGATTTTGTAATGTTTTATAAGATTTATTATGTATAACTGTGATTTAAAATATTTTCTAATATTTAAAATTATTGGGTACTATTATTAACAAACAATAAAATGAAGTTACAAAAAAAAAATTAACATGTTTAAACATGGTGCAATTATTTGAAAATAATAATAATATAATTTTACAGATAGCTGTATTTGGATAATGGATAGTACGAACATACACATAATTATACTTTGACAATTTTTAGATTTATTTAGTTAAGCTGAGGGAAAATATAAATTTTTGTTGTTGAATTTATGATATTAAATCATTAAAATATATTTATCATACTTTTATATAATAACATGATTTATAAGACTAAATATTCTTGGAACACCTTATAACTCATATGGTTATTGGGAGCATAACCATATAAAGTATAACATATTTTTGTAAAAAAATCTTGACTTTTTTTACGTAGCCTGCATTTGAAGTTTGATAGGTAGTAGATTTCATTTGAAGTCTACCGTAATTTTAGAAGACTTTTTCTGAAGTCTAACGTGGTTAGTTTTGGGGTTAACCAAAATAATAAAACATTGACCGGCAAAAGAATTAATTAAATTAATGATTTGACTTCGTCTAAAGTCTACTATCTCGAAGTAGACTTCAGACGAATCAGACGAAGTCTTCTCTAAATATTTCGTCAACCCCAAAACTAATCATTTTAGACGGACAACGAAGTCTACTAAAAGTCAAAGTTGGTCAATTGCAAAACTGACCACTACGAAGTCTACTTGAGTCTGAGAAGTCTACTCTTATTGAAGTCTATTTTCGAATATGAAGTCTACTATGTAATCAATGTTTTGGTCAATTGCAAAATGAACCATATCAGACTGCACCCGAAGTTTACTGGAAGACTTCATTACAAAGTTTACTTTTCAAATTTGGTTTTAGTTGCAAAACTGACCAACAATTTATCAAAGGAAGACCCAAGATGAAGTCTACTATGGTAATAGACTTTGTTTGAAGTCTGGCTTTGTTAAATTGTAATTGCAAAAATAGAACCCTCCTGTTTCTCGTAGATTTCATTGTATGTCTACCTTGCAGATTTCACGGGGAAATATGTATATCTTGTTAATGCATTTTAAGCAAATTGATAAATAATTTTAAAGATTTTCTTGATCGAATGTGTTTTATATGTTATCTACTTGTCTCTGACTGATTTAAACATGAACTTTTTCGTCTAAACATACATTTTATTACATCAAAGTTATAACGTTGGAGTCATACAAAACTACAGAAACATAAATTGTTACACAAGCAGGTATGTGCGCCAACTTCTAAAAAAAAGTACAAAAAAATAAGATTCACTATACATTTTGGTTGAAAACGCCTTACTCGCTAGCGAATACACATATTCGCAGTATATATTCAACTCTTTTACTCCAATACGATCTTTTAGCCTTTCTTTAACTTGAGGCTGTTTCACAATCATATTAGTAAAACCCACTATGCCTGATACTAGTCTTGGTATTGCGACAATCTGATGCCAATTAGTCCGCAACACTGTACTTGTAAATGTAGTAGACCCTAACCTAACTCTAATATAAACCCTTAAAGTTATATTTCCTAGAAATTCAACATTGTTAATACTCCTTCATGTTTTAATATCTCCTCTTATCCAGCCATATAACACCATACGGTAACTGAATTTGAATCCAGAAATTATCAAAGGATTCCACTTCAAATTCCAGGAAGAAGATGTCCTCTATTTAAAGTCGGAAGTTTGGGTGCATTTACCTCTCCATGGAAGTGCTTCTTCCTTCACCCTAACATTACATATATGTTTGATTTCAATGAACTGATCCGACTCAGAAAGTTTGGTAAGCCATCGTGTATCCACCTTCAACTGTAGGATGTTTTCATTGGAGACCATGGACATAACAACTATCAGGCCTTTGATCCATGGCCATGGCAGTTTTGATCGAGAATTTTTCTGATGAAGAAGTTGAAAAACAAAACCATCATTAGTCGATGGACACACACTGGTCATAGATTGAACCGAAAAAACGTCAGAAATGAAATGATGCCAATATGGACATGCACGTGCCGGAAAGATACTTTCCCAATAGGAAAAGACGCCGTAATCAAACTGTATTAACCACTTCTTAGATTTGCAGAACTGTCTCGTGAAGGCCCGATGAAAGAAAACGAATGAGATCACGAACAGAAAGCATGGATGAAAGCGACCTAATGGAATGAGATATTGATTGGATTGTTGAACAGTCGAAGAAACTGATGACATGAGGAACATTTACAATGGAACTTATTGATGTGAAACAAATAACAGAACAAAACGGAAAAATCCGACGGTCAAAGCCACCGGAAAAAAGATCGACGGTTAAACGGGTTGGTGACTCTTTGCGTTCTCTCTACGTCTGTCTCTTTTGACATGATTATATATTATACAGATGGAGAAATCTAATATGTATTACCTAACTGTCTAATTAATGCCCTTTAAACAAATTTATTTTTAAAAAATTAAGATTTTCTTACTCTAATGATTTGTATAGGTTATGTACTTGGTTATGAACGATTTTGACATAATTATATAGTATATATATAGAAAAATCCAATTTTTTAATTAAATTAGACAGTTATGTCATAGATATTAGACGTCTGTAGAAAGTCTACCTGTTGAGTTATAACGTGAAGTCTATTTTCTTACTTAGATATTTTAAAAAGAATGGTTCAAATACATGTTGTTTATGACTTCAATTATATAGATTAGTGATATATGCACCATAATTTTAGTTATTAATAGATGACATACTTTTTTGTTTTAGTGTTTTACATGTTAAAATAAAAAACCATAATAATACGATCATATATATATTCTTGATTCTTACACTTTTGAATATCACAAATCTTTGAATTTTATTGGTCTTTTGATCTTTTTTTCATTATTAACCACATATAATGTTCATATTATGGTCTTTTTCAAGCTTTTTTTTATTAACCACCTTTTATGTTCAGAAAAAGGAAAGACAAATCAAGCTTTTAAAAAATTGTGACATAAATGATTTTGATTATTCAGTTCTAACAAAATTAGTATACAATGATAAAGGTTCCAAAGCCATAATCATTTGGAAGACCTGAAACGGACAACACAAACTTGTCATACAAAATTAAGCTATGAGTACATGGACAACAACAACAATGATCGTCTGGTTTGTCGGAGAAGTGTCGGTTTTGGGAGACAGGGCTTGGCTGGTATTTCAAGGGACGATCAGAACATTGATAGTGACATTGATCGTCTAGTTTGTTGGATGAGCACGGGAAATAAGCATTTCTGTCAAAGGAAAGGTTGTGTTACCTTCCCATACT
>KE155625.1:21137-32022 GCA_000411075.1 Sisymbrium irio | reverse complement strand
CTCATTTGCCTCATTAAAAACCATGCTGAGAAAACCCTGTGGGACAAAACTCATCATGGGAAAAAGAGTACAAACTCATCACCTAAGTTGTTTATTCATCATCACCAGGTGAAGGCTTCAAGGTTGAAATTGTGAAGACTTGAATCATAAGTAGATTGAAAAATCCCTCAGCCATGAGTGAATGAGCTCCTTTAGCCAACTCCTTAGCTTTAGAACGAGTGATCCTGCCTGCTAATTCCGGTTCCTCAGCCTCCTTAGCTAGCTCCTCATCCTCCTTAGCTAGCTCTTTAGTCTTAGAACGTGTGACTCTCCCTGTCTCTGGTTCCTCAGCTGGAATGTTATCCATGATCACATCAAAAACGGTGAGTGATCCGGATAAGTTTATTTCAGCTCGGGCAAAGGTGTTTAAGTCTTGACCCAAAGTTGAAGCCGAAGTATGCTGAAAACTTTTACCACGAGGTCTGGTCCAAGGCCCGGAGGAAAGATCGAGTGCGTCATGGTCGAGTGAATTGGGACAGTGCAAATGATAAGCTTCATGACCATCTTCCAATATGACTCGAGTCATGGGAAAAATGTCATGACCCAATTCTTCAGAGACCCCACTTGGTCGGTAAATAACTCGGGTCCGGTCGGCAAAGTGACCGTTAGGTTATGGAACCTGAAATCCTCGACCGTACGGTCTTATCAGGCCGTCCGTATGATCAGTTCGGCTCTGTTAGGCTCCATTTCGGGTAACTTCTGAACGAGTCTGTTCCAAAAGTGTTTCGTCTCGAGAAATCGGTTCCTCTGGTCCATCAGTACGGTGAATCTTCTCTTTAACCTCAGTTTGCTCGGGTGGATGGTCATCTTCCAAATCTAGCCCGATCCATCCATGTTTTGACCTGGTGCTTCGATCCACAATTGTATCATCCCCTCCTGTTAAAATGGATTTTCTCTCAAATCCACTTCACCTGCAACAAAATGGATTAAGTAAAAAACACTAATATTGGAACTCACTTTATACTTACCTTGACGATCAACTTGATACGCATTGTCATTGCTATTTTTGGAGATAGAAAATGGTCCATTAACCCTCGGCATCAGTTTGGACTTTTTTCGACTGGGAATCGGTCCTTCCTAAGGTCGATCCACACCAGATCGTCTTCTTCAAAGGTTTGTTAATGCTGGTGCTTGTTGGCCTGGTCCGCGTATTGCTTGCTCCTTTTCTCAATGTTGAGCTTGGCCTTCACTTTAACTTTCTTAACTTTTTCAGCCTTCTTTTTCCCATCCAAACTAGCCCTTTTACTCAAAGGTAAAGAAATCAAATCCATGGGAGACAAGAGATTAAATCTGTACACAATTCCAAATGGGGAAAAATGAGGGGCTAAATGCATGACAAAGTTATAAACGAATTCAACATGAGGCAAGCAATCTTCCCAACTCCTGAGATTCTTTTTCACTATGGCCCTAAGCCAAGTAGACAAGATTGTATTAACTACTTCAGTTTAACTATTAGACTGCAGATGACAAGTTGTAGAAAAAAAGAGCTTAATATCTAACTTAGACCAAAGTATCATCCAAAATTGACTCAAAAACTAGGTGTCCTATCAGATACAATCTATTTAGGCATACCATGCAATCATACAAATTCTCTAAAGAAAATATCAGCAATTTGCACAGAATCATCAGTAGTGTGGCAACGAATGAAATGAGACATCTTAATGAACCTATCAACCACAACAAAAGATCGAATCATTTCAAATCCTAGTCCTAGGAAATCCTAAAACAAAGTCCATTGAGATATCTGTCCAAGGATGATCCGGGACTGGAAGTGCAACGTACCTACCTGTGGACTGACCCTTAGCCTTGGATCGTTTTAACACTTCACAGCGAGTGAAAATCTTGACCACATCCTTCTTCATGCTTGGCTAATAAAAGTGATCCTGCAATGTCTTAAGGGATTTGTCAATGCCAAAATGTCCCATCAAGCCTCCTCCGTGTGCTTCCCTGACCAACAAGATTCTCAAAGAGTATTTAGGAATGCAAAGATGGTTAGAATAGAACAAGAAACCATCATTCTTAAAGTACTTCCCAAAAGCAAACTTAGAACTAGCCTGATAAGGTTCCTTAAAGTCTAGATCAGTGGCATACATTTCCTTAATCTGCTCAAAGCCTAAAACCTTAGCTTCCATAACACTAATCATGGCATATCTCCTAGATAAAGCATCGTCCACAACGGTCTCTTTGCATTTCTTATACTTAATAACATAAGGGAAAGTTTCGATATACTCTACCCATCTGGCATGACGTTTGTTGAGCTTCTGCTGTCCCTTAAAGTTCTTCAGCATCTCATGATCAGTGTGAACCACGAAATCCTTGGGGCAAAGGTAGTGCTGCCACGTCTGAAATGCCCTCACCAGAGAGTAAAGCTCTTTATCGTAAGTTGGGTAATTCAGTGATGCTCCTCCCAACTTCTCATTAAAGAAAGCAATGGGTCATCCTTCCGGCATAAGAACAGCATCAATACCAACTCCTGAAGCATCACCTTCACTTTCAAAAGTTTTTTTGAAGTTTGAGAGAATAAGCAAAGGAGCATTGGTTAACTTAGCTTTGATGATTTGGAATGACACTTCTTGGGCTTGCTCCCATTTGAAACCCACACTCATCTTAATGACCTTGGTGAGTGGAGCGGCCAAAGTGCTGAATTCCTTAACAAATTGTTTAGTAGAATCCAGCTAAGCTGTAGAAACTTCGGACTTCTCCAATAGATTTGGGCGTGGGCCAATCCCAAATGACGTTCACTTTCTCTTCGTCCACTCTAACTCCATCTGCGCCTACAACAAAACCAACAAACACAAGATTATCTGTTGCAAAAGTACATTTCTTGAATTTAGCATAAAGTTGCTCGTTTCTAAGTACTTTTATAACCGATTTCAAATGACCCAAGTGTTCCTCAAAGCTCTTACTATTGACTAATATTTCATCAAAGTAAACAACTACGAAGATACCAATAAACGACCTAAGGACATGGTCCATCAATCTCATGAACATGCTAAGAGCATTAGTTAACCCGAAGGGCATGACCAACCATTCCTAAAGTCCTAGTTTCATTTTAAATGAAGTTTTCTATTCATCCCCTTCCTTCATCCTAATTTTATGTTAACCAGACTTCAAGTCTATCTTAGAAAAGACACTTGAGCAATGCAGTTCATCTAACATATCATATAAATGAGGGATACGATGTCTGACTTAACCATGATTTGGTTGATGGCCCGGCAGTCTACACACATTCGCCAACTCTCATCCTTTTTGGGAACTAATAGGACTGGTACAGAATAGGGACTCATGCTTTCGCGGATGTAGCCTTTTTCCATAAGTTCTCCAATCTGTGTTTACAACTCTTTGGTCTCCACAGGATTGGTTCTATAGGCCGGTCGGTTGGGCAAGGAGGCTCCTAGAACAAACTCTATCTGATGTTCTATGCCGCGAATGGGTGGCAATCCGGCTGGGTTCTCTTCTGGAAACACATCACTGAAATTCCGCAAGAGCTGGGTAAGTTCACTCGGAAACTCCAGTGTCTGGGCAGACTTAGCCATTAGTGATCCTTTAAACCAAAGTAAGATCATAGATTGTTGTGACCAAAGAATCTTTTTAACCTGGATTTGGCAAAGAAACTGAATTTCTTAGTCTCTGGTTTTCTCTTGTTCACGGCTCTTTTTTCAATTGTATATAATCTTGTTAGACTTCTTGCGGACTGAGGGGTGCAAAAGTAATCTTCTTTCCTAGGTGATAAAAAGAGTGACTGTTAGAGAAACCATCATGCATCACCTTCTTGTCATATTGTCATGGTCGTCCAAGCAAGATGTGGCTTGCGTCCATGGTGTAGCACGTCACACATAATTCGGTCCTCATACCATCCAATGGTCAAGTCCACTTCAACCTTGTCTTTAACCAACATTTCTCCTTCATCGTTGAGCCATTCAAGCTTGTATGGCCGTGGGTCCTTCTTAGTCTCAAGACCTAATTTCCTGACAAGTCTTTCACTAGCCATGTTAGTACAGCTCTCACCATATATTATGAGAATATATACCTTTTCTTGGATCAGACAGCATGTGTGGAAAATGTTTTCTCTCTGAGCTCGGTCGTCCATCTTAGACTGGATGTTTAAGGCCTTTCTAGAGACAAGTAACCTTCCTTGAGCCGGCATGTTAGGGTATTCTTCTCCTTCCTCTTGGTGAAAGATCGGTCCGACATCTTCTGGCTAAGCTTCAGACTCTACATCACCATTCTCTAACAGAATTATGACTCGGTTATTGGGACACTTAGTGGCATAATGACCTAGATCGTGACACTTTAAGCATTTGATTCTCCTCGCTTGGTTCTTGTTTTGTTCCTGTTTCGGTTTCTCAACAGTAGCAACCGAATTTGTCTTAACGTCAGTATTTGTTCAGATAGGAAACTTACCTTCTCTTGCAAATTTGGTTTGGATAAGTTAGAAAAAGTCAGCAGAGAATAATTTTTTTGTTTCACTTGCTACTCCACAAGGATGGCCTTATGGAGCATATCCTTTATGCTGTCATATTCCTAGAGCTCCATCCGATCCTGTATATCATGGTTTAGTCCACTATGGAAATGTGTTGTGGTTGCTTCTGGATCCTCACAAGTATCAGCTTTGATCATCAAGACCTCCATCTCTTGATACGAGTCGTCTACATTCTTGGTTCCTTGGGTTAGACGCCTGAGTTTCTGATGAAGTTCTCTCAGGTAATGACACAAATCTCTTCCACATAAGAGTGGTTAGTTATTCCTAATCTATCAAGGGTTCATCACCTGTTCTTCTCCTGGCTGTCGCAAGCTGATCCCACCATGTTAGTGCATAACCATATTATTCAATGGCAGCAAGGTTTACCTTCTTTCAGTCTGACAAGTTTTGGCAATCAAAGACTAGTTAGAATTTTCTTTCCCAATCAAGGAAAACGTTAGGATTGTTCTTTCCATGGAAGGCTGGGATTTTAAGCTTAAGTCCACTAATGCTATCATCTGGTCTTCCTCTAGCGTCTCTGGCAAAAGGGTTGGCAGCAGTTCTTCCCCGGATTGGTTGTCTCCTATGCGGCATCCTTTGGCTTTCTTCTGAGGAGGAACTATCTTCCTCAACGACCGACTTGGCCCTGGTTTTAGTCCTCCTTCTTGGCTCGGCGACTGATCTCTCCTGCTGATCCATCTAGATCCTGTCAAGCCGTTCATGGATATCTTCTATTCCTACATTCATAAAACGCTTGATTTCACTGGTTAGTGATCTCATTTGAATGTTAGATAAATTGGCTCCATCTCATTCATGTTCATTCTGGTCAGTCTCCAATGGTTCCTGAAAACACTTAAGTAAACAAATGAGTTTTTTTTAAAAATCTCTCACTCACTCAGTTTTGGTGGTGAAGTTTCTTCTTAAATGTTCTAATCGAACAAGCAAAAGTCAAATTCAGCAAATCAACACCCAAAACACCCCAATGAAATTTATGGTGGGGAAACCACTTCAACCAAATTCCCAGTCTGATTTCTCCTAGACTGAAGTTTTCTTAGCCCGATTTCTTGTAAGCCTTTTCGAAAATTCTTTGCAAACAATCGGCTTTCTCCTCGGTTTTGATCTTTCTCTTTTTTCTTTCATGAAATGAAAAAAAATAAATAAATAGAAAGAAGTTTCTACTTTTCGAAAGATATTAAAAGTAAAGGAAATGGTGTGTTATTCTGTGGGGGTGATTTTTTTGGCGATTAGGGTAAACAAGGATTTTATCCCCTCAAAGGAAGCTTGACGGCGCCGCTAGGCTGCTCCGGTGGCAACTGCGGAGATAGAGGGAGGATCTACGGGATGCCCTGCTCAGAGAGAGGAAAAGTCATGGGCGGGAGTGGTCAAAAACAAGCAGGTTCTGAAAAAATATGATCTTCACATGCAAACTTCTGAAGGGCAAGTCTCAGTAGAAATCCTAGATGAAGTTATTGACAACTGTACACCAATCTGGGGGGGGATTTCTTGATTGGAAAGTTTTTGGATACAGCTCCACGTATAGCAAAGGTCCACATAATCGTATACAAAATTTGGATTAAGGGGAAGAAAAAAATAAAAAATAGAAGTATTTGAGATAAACGTAACAACTCTGAGATTTAAAATTCCTAATCTACAAACAAGGGTTAGATTTCTTCGAAGAGGTATGTGGAATATTGCAGAAGTTCCAATGGTGGTCATGAAGTGTTGTCCAGACACTCTTGATGAGCAGCCACAAGAAAAATCAATACCCATGTGGGTCTATCTGAAAAAAGTTCTTATGAATATGTGCTCCTGGAAAGATTTAGGTTTCATTACAAGTGTAGTGAGACATCCAGTCAGACTACATCCAGAGACAGCAGTATGTTCAAATTTTGACACAACAAAAATATTTGTCAATGCAGATCTCTCAAAATATTTGTTCAAAGAAGGGTAAATAATTCTGGGTTGATTTCATCTACCCGTGTTTAACCTCAAGGTGTTCAAACTGTGACAAATGGGAACACCTGGAACCAAGATGTAAAGCAAATAAAAAAACGTCAACCCAAGTTAAACAAAAGAAACAAGCTACGGAGAAACCACAAACTGCAGAAAAACAAAAAGATGCAGAGGTTAATATTGTTGATATTTTGGAAAGTTTAAAGCTGGAGGCAGTATCAGAGTTTCAAGAGACTCAATTGATAACTGTCCCAGGGAACGACACAGAGGTTCAAGAGAAGATTGATCAGAAGAAGTGGGAAACAGTTTCACTTACAAAGGGAAACAAAAGCCCAAATAGAAAGAACCCACAGATTGAAAATGCAGAATTCATAACCTATGCATCAAAGTTTGCAGTTCTAAGTACCTCATGAGAGGATGGAGAAATAATGGAAGACGACATAGCCAAACTAGGGGATGAGGATCAAATTGAGGACACCATGTCCAAAGAGGATCAGACGAAGGAATCTGAAATAAAGTCAGGGACAAGACCAGTCCTGCCACGAAACACAAAGAATAAGAAGGGAAGTAATGCAGCAACCTCGAACAGAGTAACATGAGACATGGTCCCTGCTAATTCAACTAAGAGGTCGTCTCGACACAACATCTGAATGTTGTGCTTCTCCTGGAATGTACGCGGTTTCAATAAATCTCTTAAAACATTTTGTGGTAAATATTTGGATAAGGAATATTGACTTGCAATTTAGCTGCATTCTAGAGACGAGAGTCAAGGAAAGTAAATCAGCTAGTATAGTTTCTTCGGTTTTTAAAGACTGGTCATTTATGACTAACTATGAACACAATCCATTTGGGGGAGTATTTAGGTTCTCTGGAGATCCAGTGTAGGGTCAACTCCAATCTACAAGAGTGACCATCTGATCACCTGCGCAGTGCTGTTAGAAGGTAGAAAAGATGAATTATTTTACTTATTTTTTATGCAAAGAATTCAGTCGAAAAGAGGAAAAACTTATGGGAAGATTTAAGTCATCACCAAAACACACAACTGGTTAAAGACAAGCCATGGGTCATAATGGGTGATTTTAATGAGACTCTGGATGTAGAAGAGCATTCAAACTATATACATTCTTCTGTTCTCTCCCCCGGGATGAGAGATTTTCAAGAAGAAGTTGGGCATTGTTCATTGACTGATATGAGACATCATGGTCCCCTATACACCTGGTGTAATAAATGTGAGGATGGTCTGATCTGTAAACATTAATGAAGAATGGCTACATCATTACTCACATGCCTATTGTGTTTATGAAGTTGGGGGATGCTCTGACCATCTTAGAGGCAGAATAAAATTGGAACCATACAAACCATCACATAAAACACCTTTCAAGTTTGTTAACTCTGTTGGAAGCATGCCAGAATTCGTTCCAATGGTTAAAACTACTTGGACAACACAGTAAAGTTATTTCCCTCGACATCGACCATGTATAGGTTCTCAAAGAAATTAAAGGAGCTGAAACCTTTAATCAGGGAGTTGAGTAAACAGAAACTAGGTGATCTTCCCAAGCGCGCAAAAGAAGCATATGCAGATATGTGTGAGAAGCAAAGCATTACGCTTATAAACCCCACAAAAACAGTTGATGCACAATAATATTAGGTGGACACCATTAGTTCAAGAGATGGACACAATAACTTCAACCTTTAAACATTACAAAACAACATTAGCATAAAATACACATTAACTGAAAACTAACATTAACTTAAAACACACATTCACGGACTGCAACTCTATACATTATATCATATTGCAAACACGACATGTTATCCAATATCTATTGCACCTGCTGCATGCACCATTGCCAGCCGACTTGTGCTCGAAAGTACAGTCAGGTAGTTTAATGTTATCGTCGTTAAGAAATTTAAAGCTTGGGAAGTATATATTCATGTACAGTGGATCAAACCATGTTAGTTCCCAAATCAACTGCTCCCCAAGACAGCTCGCCTTATCTGAATTTATAGATGCATGGTGTTTCATGAACATTTGAATAAATTTTGACGCCTTACCCGTTTCACCAAGGAAGGCGTTAAATATGGCTGAAGCAAGTGTTGCATCGTCGAATGCAAAAGGTCAACACACCCTTCAAAATCAACATACCCAACTGTTAATCGCAATGCTTCGTAGTAAATTGCGTCGGGGTTTCCATGCAGAATACACTTCTCAAAGAATTGCCGCCCACTGCCTTCTTCATCCATTTTTTCCCGCTCCTTGGCATAACCTCGAAACATTACATTTCTTTATAACTTCTTCCTCATTCACAAGACGGTAAGACTCTTTCCCGGCTATAAGAAATGGGGCCAGATTGTAAACATCATCTTCACCGGCACTGACTAATCATCCTTACAAGTTATTTGGGAAGTTTGGAAAGAACCGCCATGTTTGATTTCAGAGTTTTGCCTTCTACAATATCCAAATAACCTACTCACTGTAACACTGGAACATTATTTTGGGAAGACAGTTGTAAAATGGTCTTCGGAGGACAATTGAAATTTAATGCCATAGTAAATCAGTAAGGGATACATCTGCTTTGTCTTAGTCACATCAACCTTAACCCTGACATTCTTTTCCTTTACCAATGCTGCTCCCTTTATAACATGTTTATAAAATTGTCATAAATTAACCCTCTTTCTGTGTTGGTAATTTTCAATGTATAATATACCCTAAACCAAACATGACAATGTCATAAAAAGTTGTTTACAAACCGTAAAAGTACACATTGGTTCCAAAGACACATGCAACAAAACAGTCAAATGCATCAAATGTTCTTGTTGTTACATCACATGTTCACAATCGAAGAATTTCCCAAAAACTCTTCGTAACAGTCCATCACAAATTTCTCCATGAACCTCTCCACGGTTTCGTCGTCAATTAAAGCCATATCATCCGTGGTTTGTCCATTCATATGCATTTCCAAAAATTTCACTGCACATGGACCACAATCTCCGGTCCTCCGGTTTTTGGTAAATACCTTCAGAACGAGTCCAGGTATACGGCTGTGTTGTTAAGTTTCCCGTTATTAATGGCAGAAACAAACTCTTAACCATCCAAGGAAGGTACTCAAGAACTGGGGCCATGAAACGCATCACCTTCGAGTTTCATTGTCCTCGATGTAAGAGTCTAAGATGATAATATTTTTAGCCTTAGGTTTATAACCAGCCCCACCCAATGCCTTTCTCTCCAGTTCATCAGGGTGTACACCAGATCCACGTTTGTCAAAAACTCGGCATTGAGCTTTTTTTTACGATATATCCCTCTCACGAAATCATTCATACTTCTCCCCCAATCAAAACTCGCCTTGCCTTTCCACGATCTGAAAGACTGATGCATCGACTCGATCTTCTGGATAAAAGTTGGGTCTACCATCACAGCCCGATCCTTGACAATGATACTTCCCCTAAGCCTCCAAAGCATCATCATCATCACATGTATATGCTGTGAGTAATACATACAACGTTACATTGATGGATATGACCGTCCAGAAATACTAATTTTTTGTAATAAACTTACCGGTGTATCCACCCATTGTGTTGGCCTCGCCATATCTAGAAAAAAACTTATTTGTTCCAGTCTGGCCAGTAATGATATGAAATTACCTGCCAAACACAGTCCGATTTAGTGAACGACAGTAGTATATGTATTAAACCACATATACACCTAATATTTTAGGCACTTACTGGTTTGGTCTCCTGCCATTGATTTTTTGCAAATGCGGTGAATTTTTCCTTCTCCCCGGGAACTAGTGGTTCATAGTTTGATTTCCCACGAATCTCGAACAATGCCTTCAGCATTTTATCGGACGTATGGTCGCCACCTAGTTTGTCAGATCTGTGTCACACCCGTCTTTCTCCTTTCTTTTCTTCAGACGAGTCTGATTGCACCGTTTCAAAACCTTTTTCATTATCAGGAGGTGTTGAGTAATATGGAGATTTTTCATCAGGAGCTTTTCCATCGCTCTCATCCTTATCTTCTTCACATTCCATCGAGGTCACGGTGTCAACCTGCACCGTGTCCACCCTCTTACCTGCAGCGTCCACCATCTTCGAATCGGCTTCCACCAACGTCTTTGTGTCCACCATCTCAGAATCCACATCCACCTTTTGCTCGACCTTGCAGGCATCCACCTCCGAAGAGTCTACCACCGACACATCGACGACTCCACCGCTTCATCATCCACCTTGTCTTCTTCACCCTTGGACGCGTCCACCTCCGGTTCTCTAGCCTTCGACGCGTCCAGCTTGGCTTCTTTACCCTTCAACACGTCCATCTCCGCTTCTTTATTATCCGAGGCGTTCATCTCCGGTTCACTAACATTCGACCCATTCACCGACGGTTCTTTATCATCCGTTGCGTCCACCTCCGTTCTGTCGACATGCCTTACGTAC
>KE155625.1:10268-21028 GCA_000411075.1 Sisymbrium irio | reverse complement strand
TCCACCGCTTCATCATCCACCTTGTCTTCTTCACCCTTGGACGCGTCCACCTCCGGTTCTCTAGCCTTCGACGCGTCCAGCTTGGCTTCTTTACCCTTCAACACGTCCATCTCCGCTTCTTTATTATCCGAGGCGTTCATCTCCGGTTCACTAACATTCGACCCATTCACCGACGGTTCTTTATCATCCGTTGCGTCCACCTCCGTTCTGTCGACATGCCTTACGTACACCACCCTTGTGTCCACCTGTTGAGCTTTATCATATATTTCCCCTCCCAACGTTGCGTATTGCACATGTGTCTGTAGCTTCATATAAATGGTTATCGCCATGGCCATCAACTTGTTCTGGAATAGGTTCACCAAACACCATCAGCTACAAATCATAATGGTCGGGGGTTTTATGACCATCCACTGACAACCAGTTCTTATTTCAGTGACAATATGGAAAACATAAATCAACCCTTTGTTTATTAACACATTTGAGTAAAATTTACCTCTACATCATCTTTCTTACAACCAGCATCATTATCCTGGTTCATTTCTTCTTGATAAAAACTTTAAGCTGCCTCGAGCTTCCTCTTTCTTTGTCCAATGGAACTCTCGACTCCTTCATCCACCTTTACCATACCTGCTAACCTACTCGAACACCTTCGCTTTCGTGTTTCTTCGAAAATGTCTACCAGCTCCTCGCATTGTGGAGCTTCAGCTTTCTTCCGACAGCCCATCTCATTCTGGCGTCTATCTCGTCTCGGTGCAGTTTGGCCTTTTCTTTTCACTCCTTCGGATGTTTCTCCGTCTAGCCCCCTTTTGTTCGACCCCCAACCTTTTCCCTATCTCCTCACCAACCATATGCACAATCTCTGCCTTCAAGATTGCATTTTGCAAGATAATCCAAGCTTTCAAATCCTCCATTGTATAAACTGGTACATCACCTGTTTCATCAGCGGTTGTCGTTCGTTCGACGTTTGCCACTGGTTACACCGCGTCACTTAGGAGTTTTCCTGAGTCCCTTAACGGCTTTCCTAACTAGTTTATTTTTCTGCTTCCTTTGCTTTGTTTTTCCTTCAACTTGTTCACTACTACTAGACAATGATTCGACTTGTGTTTCTGGTTGAACAGCTTCCTCGCGAGATTCATTTAGTGTTTCTTGTTCTTCATTGTTCCATATAAGAGGGAGTGATGCATCCCCTCCAAGAAAATCTTCCTCGTGAAATGGATAGTTTTCCTTCATCATCTGAACCATAGTTGTCACTTTGTTATCATCCACCTCATCATCCCATGTGAATCCCTCATCATCTGAAACTTCTATTTTTGCATCCACCTCCAACTAAATTTTTTTTTAAACGTTATGAATATAATATACACACCATTATATAACAGAAATTATAAATCATTTCAGTTGAGGTTCCATTTACCCCTTTATCCGCTTTCACTTTCAGAATAATTTCTTCATACAAGAGAGTGATGGTTTGCAGACAACCAGATGGGTTCTCCAAGAACATGTGAGATCATCCACTCCGGATATTTTAGACAGAAGCAGCGGTATTGCTTCAAATTCCCGCATCTGCTAAGCGAGAGTAAATCCATAGTATGCACTCATGTGCTGCTGGAGTCGGAGACAGAGTTCTTGCGGCTGATCTAGCACTGCTTTGCCAACGGGTACAGGAACCATTCTGGCTAATGTCTTCGAGAATGACAGTCTCCCCCATGGATAGTTTAAAAATCTTTTCAACATCATCAAGCATCACGACATACGCCGGGGTGATTTTCAAATGTTTTGAACTACAAATGAGCAGTCCATCAACAAGGACGATTAGAGCAAGGGGCAATCTCTTACACGACTCCAAATTTGGGTCATTCATCATCTCTAATGCATCTGCCACTGTGACATCCCAATCCGCAGCCGGGAATAGTTTTTTCCACATAACTCCCCTCGTCGGTTTCTTCATTCAATCAGCTTCACTACCGACGATAATGACTTCTTTTAAAAGAATTTTTCGGCAAAAAAACCCAGTAACTCGGCAGAATTACTTTAACGAGAACCTCAATGGTTTTCCTCCAAACGTAAACCACATTTCATGTTTTCTCTGATTTACGAGTTGCCGATACAGGATCCCGTGTATAAGTTTGGCCGAATTGCAACACATAGTCACATGCATCTGAAGCAGGCGACCAAACTGTGATGAGATGAATTTTTCCAAGTATTACGTCCTCTCCAATGCCCCAACGACTTGGCCAATCACATGTGTTTTGGAGTATCTGTTTAATCGGCCTCCCAATGGATATCATTGAGTGGCAAACAACCGGTTTGGAAGTTTTCGGCCCTCGGCAGTTTGTTGTTCCCCACTGGTCTGTCCTGCAATTGCAAAAATTTCAGATTCCTTCATTTGTTTCATTTAACGTATGTAACACTATTCATGAGTTTTTCTCCGCAAGCAGGTAGGACATCATTTGAGTTTAACCGGTTCAATCTACCCATTTCCATCTAACCGTTTGTAACCGTTTCAATCATATTCTCTGTATCTTCCTTCCATCTCTAAGAAGTCCCAGTTTCGTTTCTATCTAACCGTTACAATCCTAATCTATGTATATTACTTCGATCTAAGAAAAACATTCCTGTTTCGATTAGAGTCTTATCGTGTTCCCTCGAGAGCACCGTGTGAGAGTCAAAATTCGCACAATCAAAACCTATAAAAATGGGGGCTCAAAACCCAAGATTGCAAATATTTGTTTTTATTGATCTTTTTCCGAAAATACAAAGGGAATTCGTAAACGGTTTAAAAGTCTTATAATACGAACCTAAGTATTCAGAATGCAATGCCTAAAACCTATTACATGATATCCTATATATACTGGATGTCTTGGGGGGTGCTGAGAGAAGATGTTACCGATGTGGGACTTCGCTAAACTCCTTATTTCGCTGACTTAGATATTTTTATGGGCTTCAGCCCGGTACGCGGTTCATCATCTTCAGCACGTCGCCGTTTAATCTTTCCTGATACATCTCGTCTTCAGTCCGATTTGATTTAAGTAACTTAAGATTGCCAATTCGCTTCATATAATCTTTTTAATAAATCCCTTTTGTTAGGTATTGGGTATCTTATCCATTATAGACCATTGTTTAAAGGTTTATAGTTAATTACCAATTGTAGTACTCCTCTTTCTTTTTCTGCTTAGTTGTTAACATAAAAGGCTAAACAACTCCACGGTGATTTAGACTTTCTTATAAGTTTTTTGTTTAATAATTCCTGAATTTCTTTTTTTACAATGTTCTAAAACTTCTTGGTTCATTTGAATAGGTCTTGCTTTAGTTGGAATACTTCTTTCATTGAAATTTTTTTCATATGGAAGTTCAACGATATGTCTTTTTCTTTCCCAAAATGCATTCGGGATGTCTGAGCAAACTTGTTTTAGTAGTTCAGTTTCTAGTTTTTTAATCTTACTTGTTGTCGATGTGTTACTTAATTGTTTTTCTATTTGCTGGTATTTTATTTCTTGTTGCAAATATTGAATATGTTTTTGCTTTCCAATTATTAAGTTTATAGATTTCTTTATTGTAGAGTTTTGTAAAGCCAATATTTCTTTAGTTTTCATTGGGGAAAGAAATTCAAACATTATATTTTCTCTTGTTACTTTAGTGCTGATTCCTAATTATGTAATTTTAAATGGGTAAATTTGTGTAAAGAATGAAGTTCATAATATTATTTCTTAAGCTTTTTACGAGAATAAATTATGTTTTAAAGCAGTAACTTTTATTGCATATTTTTGCTTTATGGAGTTTATAATTAACATTCAAACTGCTTCCATTTGCTCCACTAAGTTTTTCATAGGCTTTTTCATAATATTTGGTTGGAATTATTCCTTCTCTAATACAATTGTAGTATGCGCCTGTGTCTATTAATGATATTATTTCTAGCTTAAAGTCATAACCTATATGTAAAGTAATTCTTGTATACCACTTTTGATAGTTGATTCGATTTATTAACTGAATGTATTCTTCTTCGTCTATAGTTTATTTATATTCTTGAGGGTTACTTGTTGGTGGCTGATTGGAAGGGATGGATGTTGACTGATTAATCTGTGAATCAATTAAAGTCAACCTAGCATTCATTTGTAATTGTTCTAACTGTTGTTGGTGGACTATTTGTTGTAATTCTTTTACTTAAACTTTTAATTTTTTATTTAACCTTGCAATTCTGTAGTAGTTACTTGTTTAAATAAAGTTGGAGAAGGATATTTTTGTAATATGGTTTCCTTAAAAGTTGAAATTTTCTTTTTATACGGTGAATTTATATCTCTTCATCAGTGTCAATTTGACTGTTTTCATATTAATTCTTTTATTTTTGTCTAATTTTTCTAATCTACTAGAAGTAGATTTCAGAATTTCATTTTCTGATAATTTGACTGAATTAGTTAAAGGTTTAAAAAGAGGTGGAGAGATACATCTAAAGGGATGTGGAAGAGTTTGATAAGTTAAAATTAAATCATTTTCATTTTTTCTAACTTGTTATCGATATGATATATTTTACGCGAGTCAGTGTGGAGTATTTGACTTTGGTAATTATTTTGTTCGTAAACTATTTTTATATCAGCCATGCTTACTATATCTTTGTCATCTCTATTTGCTCCAGTTCTAAATAGAGTTGCTCCTACTTGTCGCTGGGGTGTATATATTTTTAAATCTTTTCAAGGTGGGTGAACGTATTTTGCGTTTTCTCCATTAGTCATTTCCCAAGTATTATATAGAGTCGAACTAGTATTAATCGGTTCATTTTTCTATGGGTAGTTTATTCCATTTTCTAGAGAATATGTTTGAAACCACATGAAAATGGGATATTAGTTTTGATATTTTCATATGTTCATACCATATTTCTCGATAGGAAATAGTTTCTTCATTTGTAAACGCTTTAAAATACGATTTTATTTAATTTTTATTTTTATCGGATATAAACTCTTCTTTAAGATGTTGTTTATTTATTTCAAAAAAATTTGAAATTACATTGATTGACTTAAAATCTGAGGGTGTTGGAGATGTAGGAAAACTAGATCCTACTCCAAGGTTTTGAATAGGTTCAGCAATAGGTGCTTGAAAATTAATTGGTTTTCTCTCTAGATTTCTAGTTAAAAATTTCTCAACACTTTCTTCTGATTCAGTACTAGTTCTTCTGAGGATCTTGGGTAAAATGAACTAGTTCTTAAAAAGGGTGTTTCTCTAAAAGACCCAAATTTAAATAGTATTTTACCATCGATTTGTTCGGCTATACTAGCTATAGTTTTTTTTTCAAAGTTTCTTGGTGATTGTGTAATATCGATTTTCCATTGGTCAGGAATAGTGATCTTTGTTAATTTTAGTTGTTTAGGTGTGTAAGTAGAGGTAGGAATATATTTACTATAAACAGCTAGTATTGTTGTTTCTCCTTTATCATCTTGCAATAAATATGTTGGATTAAATTCAAATGTAGATTGCTTGAAATAAATTCGATACAGCAACAGAGAGCCATGTCTATCTTGCTGAAATTTAATTTCAGGTAAGTATACATTTAAAACTAAGGTCTTAAATACTGTAGGGTCATGTACGTTTACTTGAAAATTTGGAGCACAGTTAAAATAAATTGTTCCATTACATAAGTTTGTTTGAGATGCTCCTAGTAAAGAGTCTTCAAACCTCAAAAGTGTTTTATCTCTCATGGAGAATCAATCCTGTCCTATCCTAGACAGAGGTTTGATTACTATTTAAATTGACCCAAAATGTATATAATTAAATTTTTGTTTCCTATATTTTTCTAAGGCCATGAAATAATAATTTAATCTCTTCAAATTCATTTTGTAGTGATATAGTTTGTTCATGTTCTTTTATTGAATAAGCAGTTTTAAAATCAAAAGTTCCTATTTGATATATATTTTCTGGATTAATATGAGGTAATTGATCATGTGATATTTCTTAATTAAAAGTTGTAATTTTTTACATAACTTCTCATGAATTGATTGTTCTTTGAGATTCAGAAGAAGATGCATGTTTTGATTTAAAGCACTTTGTAACTGAAGATGCCATGTTTAAACTATGTGCAGACTCATAACAAAATGCAAACTAACCGATCTTGTTGAGGACGAAACGATGGTTTACCTACTGACTTACAGCGTGGAACACCTAGGTTGACAACGCTCCCCGGTACGGTTCTGTTTGTTTGATTTTGGCAAGAGGCCAAGCGCAGTTTAAACATACTATCTTTAGTTTTGAAACTTTAGGCAAAAAAATCTTTTGTAAAATAGTATATTTATGATAATAGTATAAATGGCTCTGATACCATTACTATTTATAAATCCAGTTTTTCTTGGTTACATTACTTTTAATATAATGTTAAAACTTGTATAAACTATAAATTTGAAAGCTTAGAAATAGAAATGTAGAAAAGAGTATGATTAAAACTTACTTTATTGATTTTGAATATAAAGATGGAAATACAACACATAAAACAATGATTAAAGAGAGTAGTTGGGAGTGCAGAGATTGTGTAAGTGACTTCTCGCTCAAAATCGCTTTACCTTTTACAACAGTTTTTATTTTTATTTATAGATACACGTTTGATGAAGTGTGTTTGCATGAAGGTGATGTGTCTCTTGTTTGTAAGTTAGAGTAGTAAGTAATCTTCAGATGATTATAGTGTCTTCGTAGTTTCTTGAGTAGTGTTGATAAATTGGTATGCTTGGAGTCATGGTCTTGTTGTCATAATTGAAGAGTTTGTCTTTGATGGATGTTTTGTTTGCTACACTTTTGTAGATTAAAGATTTTGTTTTCTTCACTTTTTTTTATTGATGATTTTGGCTAGTCTTGCTTTTCTTCTGCCTATTTTCATCTGAATTTCCTGACACAAAACAGATTAATATTTTTTCTCATTTTTCTCTTTTTTGTTTTTTTGTTCGTTTTGTTTGTTTTTTGTTTTTACTAATTTTGGAACGGTCTTCTGATAATTGTCCGCCACATGGATCTTCATTTTGAATGTTGGCATCTTGAGTATCATCAGTTTCGTCTTCGTCGGAGGAAATTAAATTAGCAATGGCTTCCATGATTTTCTTGAGTTTTCCTGTTTCTCTGCTTTTCTTTGATCCTGATGATGATGTTGTTGAGTCGGTTGGACTAGATGGTTTTTGGGAAACAGGATTTTTTTTTTGTATATAAGATGAAGTCGACCGAACTCCCGTTGTCGATCAAGACTCTAGAGACGCCAGCATCTATGATGGCTAGTTTGATCAGAATTTGATTGTTATGTCGATGCTGGATCTCGGTTGTGTCTTCCTCGTCAAAAGTGATTTGGAAGTTGTTACTAGGCGCAGGTTGCGGCCAATTCTCGTTTGTTTCGGCCTGCCTTTGATAATATTTCAAGGTGGAAACTGTATCGGGGCAGTATTGCGATCTACCAACGATCATGTAGACCTTTATGCCATTGTTTGATCTAGAAGGGGTCATCATTGCGTCTGCCACATTTCAGTTTCCCGAGTTAGGCCCTTCTGGGGCTTGACCTGGTTCTTCCTCAGTAGCATCCTCATGTTGCTCAATCTCTGCGTGAGCCTCCATAACGAGGAGTTGGGCTATGTTGCCGAGTTCTCCTGCTAGGAGTTTCTCAGTAAGCTTGGTTCCGAGGGTTTGGCAATTCAAGGTGGATTGGCCGTAAGCCTTATGATGCTCACAGTAGGCATTGGAATTGTAATTGGAGTTACGAGTCTAAGAGTTTGGACCTTTTCCTCGTCCATAACTCTTTCAGGTTTGGACGTTCCTACGGGCAACTTGATAGTTATTATCTCCACCCTTAGCTTCATAGTTTACGTATGGGCTTCCTTTTTTTCCTGAAGAGGCGTTAGGAGCCGGAGGCGCATTCTTACTCGAAGATCTGGGGCAAAGTTTTCGCTCGTTAGCTCGGATGTCTTATTCGAGTTTGATAATGCCCGGGGCTCGATGAAGAGCATCCTGGATAGTCAGAAGGGTATTGAGGGTCATCTCCTCTCAGAAACGAGACTCATACCAGAACGATCTTTTGAGGGCTTCAAGGGCAGCTATATCGCTAACTCCAACGATCTTTTGATTGGTTTTCCAATCAAGGTTTTTAGCGAGACCTCTTGCTTCACTTCCTCTCGTCTTTGTGATGATCTTGCCGTGCTTTCTCTTCTATTTGGACCGGCTTAATCTCTTAGCTTATGTTATGTTTTAGACTAAGGTTTTATGTCATTGTTGTACGTGTTTATGTCACTAAGTGTTTGGTCTTGGCTTGTTTCCAAGAGGAGCGTGTACACTTAATGACTTGTGTTTTCGAAAGCTTGGGGCTGTCCAAGTCTTTCTCTATTTATGTTGCGCAGACTCTCTCTTGTTATGCAGACTATCTTTGATCAAATAAACCTGTGTTGTTCTCTCTTGCTTCGTGTTCATGCCTGAGTGTTCTTGTTGGTGCGTAACATCCAATATCTAAGAGTGATTAACCGGTGTGTCATATCCGTTTAGTTTCTTAGGAGTATCAAAGGGGCGAGCCATCTCCTTTGTGTCACCAATCAATCCACACACCTTGGTAAACTTGAGTCTCCGGATTCGTTTATGCAAGGATTTATCCTGATCCATCTAGAGAAGCATCTTAGGAACGTGTTAAGTGGTATCAGAGCTGCTGTGGACGGGGAATTTTCGTTTTCCTTTTGTCTTTTCATTTCCAACTCTTCATCTTCTATTACGCTCATCGTTCGATCTGTGTTTGGTGATTTTTTCTTGCTTAATTTGTGTTTCCTTTCATCTGTTCCTGATCGATCTAGATTGTTAGCTGATAAAACTGAAGGGTCATTTTCTGCTTGTGAAAATTTCCAAACGGTTTGTGTCTCATCCATTGATAAAATCATAAACTGTTTTAGATCACTGGTTAATCGAAGGAACTTTGTTGAATTTTTGTTAGTGGTGTTCTGTTCAATTCACATAAACTGGTTACTTGTGATTAAAGATTTTCTGAAAATCGTCGATTTGAATTCTGTTGGGGTAAACTTCAAGTTTGCTTTCTCGATTTCTTCTCTTGTTGTGTTTGTTTCCCTCTCGAACATTTGATTCGTCCCTTGTTTTTATTTGATCCAGGTACTGATGGGGAACGAGTCAGAAGAGGATAGTACGGCAGAATAAAATCCTCAGATATCAAATGGCTGAAGAGCTTCAGATGAACATGCTTACGGCTTTGAGTGCAATGATGAAAACCCACATGGCTGAGTTTCGTGCTGAAATACGTCAGGAGGTTAGACAAGCCACGAGTCAGGGTCATAGCAATGAGTTCAGAAGAGAAAGTAACAACCGTGAGCAAACAGAGCAAGCTTAACCAAGAAGAAACACATGCACACATAACAATCGCGAGCATGCCGGGTCACAAGAAACTGATAACTATTATGAACGGTATCATACCTCTTCCTCTAGGGACAGCCAAAGGAGACCTCGCCAACACCGTGAAGGAAGAAGAACATATCGTGATGATCTTGGTCGCATGAAAGTCAAGATACCGGCCTTTCATGGTAAAGCCAATCCCGACGCTTACTTGGAGTGGGAGAAGAAGATTGTGCTGGTCTTCAATTGTCAGCACTACACCGAGGCTCAGAGAATTCAAGTAGAAATCACAGAGTTCTACGACTATGCCTTAAGTTGGTGGGATCAACTCGTGACTACTAGAAGACGTAACCAAGAACTACCGGTTGAGTCTTGGTTTAAGATGAAGTCCCTTATGCGAAAAAGGTTTGTACCTAGCCATTATTACCGTGAACTTCACCAGAGATTGAGGAGACTTACTCAGGGTTCCAGAATGGTTGAAGAATACTACCAAGAGATGGAACTGTTGATGCTTCGGGCTGACATTTCAGAAGATCGTGGGGCTACTATGGCCAGGTTTTTAGGAAGTCTCAACCGCGAGATACAAGACAATATTGAGATGCAACATTACGTGGAGTTAGGAGAGATGCTACATAAAGCAATCTTAGTTGAACAGCAGGTCAAAAGGAAAGGGCATTCTCGTTCCAGCTACAACATGGCCAAGTTTCAAACTCCTAAGGAAGAAAAGCCTGCCTACCAGAAGGAGATCAAGTCGTATCTAAAAGAAGAAACCAAACCAGCCAGTACCTACAGTAAAGAGATTAAGGACAAGGGCAAAGCTGTTACTTCCAGTTCACGGTCCAGAGATGTGAAGTGTTTTAAATGCCAATGCCGAGGGCATTATGCTAATGATCGCACTAACAAACGTGTTAGGTTACTCTTAGATAATGGAGAGTATGAATCAGCTGATGATGAACCAGAAAAGAAGGAAGACCCTGGCTCTGAGGGAGAACATATAGAAGAACCAGTCTGCGGCAAGCTTTTGGTCGCGAGAAGGACACTTAATCTACACAGCAAAGCTGAAGAGCTTGAGCAGCATGAGAACTTGTTATACACTCGTTGTCTGGTACAAAGGAAGGTCTGCAGCATTATAATTGATGGAGGTAGCTGTGTGAACGTTGCTAGTGAAAATATGGTTAAGAAGCTCGGCTTGAAAGTTCAGAAACACTCCAAGCCATACCGATTGCAATGGCTGAATGATGCCGGAGAGATGAAGGTGTCAAGTAAAGTCTTGGTTCCTATTACTATTTGGAGGTATGAAGACGAGGTTCTTTGTGGCATCCTGCCCATGGAAGCTGGGCACATTCTTCTCGGTCGTCCATGGCAATCGGATAGAAGAGTTATACACGATGGCTTTTCCAACAAGCATATGTTCGAGTTCAAAG
>KE155623.1:16219-31233 GCA_000411075.1 Sisymbrium irio | reverse complement strand
TATATATATATATATATATATATATATATATATATATATATCAAACTCAAATTCCTTTATGTTACTTTCAATATATATTTACCAAATATATATTTATGTTATTTTATGTGTATATTTACCAAAATTTGATTCCATGGTTTACAAACATAATTGATTTATTACCATACTAATCCTTTGATTTAATATCAAATACATATTGTCTTTATTACTATTATTATTATTGTTTTTAATTTATTTGAAATGTGAGACCTATGATTTTCAATTATTTAAATACATCTAATTAAATAATTTTAATTATGGTAATTAATATCTACATAATCATATGTAATCAAGTTTATTGAAACTTATTATAGTTTACATATATGTTTACTCTAAATTATCCTTAATGAAATTAAAATTTTTGATAGTATTTTTTTTGTAAATTACACATGAAGGTAAGGTTTATTTCAAAAAAAACTTCTTTTTAATAGTATAGATAATCATATGTGATCAAGTTTCAATTTACATATATGTTTAGTCTAAATTATTTTTAATAAAATTAAAATTTTCAATGATATTTTTTGTAAATCACACATAAATGTAAAATTTATTTCAAAAATGTTTCATCTTTTAATAATATAGATACTTAGAACACTTAATTAGCCACTTCATATTAAGGGAAAATTCCCAATTATTAGTCATGATCACTTCTTAACCAGAATTGTCGCTACCACCTTCAAATAAGTTGATAGCATGTTAAATTTATTTTAATTTTATATTAAACATATAATTTCCCCAAACAGTTTTGTCCTTTTTTCTCTCCATTTTTTTGGCCGGATTTACAATCTCGAACACAGTTTCAGTATTCTCTTCTTCTTCTATATTTTTTTAATTTTTTTTTTATAATTCAGAAATTCTAACTCATTTAATCTTACAATATTTATTCATTTATATGAACGTACTTTTGTTCAAAATAACATTTTAATAATCAATGAAACGGTACTGTCACTGATCAAGCACTGCGATCTGCCGATCCATATAGTAGAGAGATTGTTGAAGCCTAGGTGTGATGAAGACTTCCAGAGGAGTGGCTTTTAGATTGACCATCCCGTTACTCTGTACTCGGGTCGCTCCCAATCTTCCATGCATTTACGAACAGTTGTGTCCCTAGTCAATGACATGAAATAAGATGACGCATGTCACTGGATATATGCACGAAAAGGATGAGAAAATAATTAACCTACTAGACAAACTTACTATTTTTGTCAGATTGTGTCACTTAATTTTATAAATATTGAGGGCCATTTAGTATAGTTTCTCTTTTTTTAAAAATACAAAAGTTATTATTGTCGGAATCACTATTCATCTAATAACTAAATGCTCTATTTCATTTTATATTAACTCGAATATCAACTAATTATAATACTTAGATAACATGTTATCAAATAATACATAATACATCTTTAACACGCTAATACATAATATATTGTTAACACTGTAAATATTATTACACGCTAATACATTATACATTATTATCACACTAACATTATTATACGATAATACATATACATAATTTGTATGTTAACACTATTATACACTAATAACATAAAATATCACATAAATAACAAATTTATTATGTGTTATCATATAATATATAATACATTGTTAGAATGCTAACATTGTTACACGCTAATACATAATACATTATTTGTACGCAAACACTATTATGTGCTAATTAATAACATAAAGTATCACACAGATAACATATAATACATTATTAATAAGATAACATTATTAACAGTTTTCTGATATTCTCTTCTTCATCTTATCTTCTCATCTCTTCTAATTCTGAAAAAGTATTTCATACATAATGTTCAATCTCTCTCTCTCTCTCTCTGCCTCTTCTCACCGTCTCCTCACCATTGTCATTATTTTCAGACGAAAACAACTATTTTTATCAGTTCCTGTCACTTAATTTAAATTTTATTGAGTGTCATATAGTGCAGTTACTCTAAAAAGAAAGAGCGAGAGAGATGTGAAAGGAGTGAGAGAAGAGAAAAAAGAAAACAATGAAGAAAATACCAGATGAGAGAGAAGGAAAAATTGAAGATTCTATTCTGCATTAATTAACTTAAATATTTAAAATTTTGAAGATAATATAAAAGTAAAAAATAAACAATTAAAAAATATGGGCATTCAGATATTCAATTGGGTTCGGTTCGGGATTAATTCGGGTTTCGGGTTTTATAATTCCAGAAAATGACCCCATTCGGATATTTCAAAACTTCGGTTCGGTTTCGGTTTGGTTTTCCTCGGGTTTGATTTGAGTTAAATAAAAACTAAAATTTCCAAATACACCCATAATACTTTCGATTAATCTCGATTTCGGTTATTATTTAGGTTTTCGGATCCCAAAATATATGCTTTATACTAAAAATTAACTGTTTATTGAACTTATAACTTATAAAACAAAGTTAAAGCATAATATTTTAGATAAGTATTTTTAGATGTTCTGTTTTTGTATATTTTAATTATTTTTATCTTAAAATAACTACAAACTTCAGTTTATAATCTTATATTTGAGTTTTCGAGTTATTTTAATTCTGTATATAATTAATACTTTTATAAATAATAATTATATTTTGGATCTTTTAAGTACCTATTCGGATCTCAGTTCGGCTCGGGGTCGGGTTTGGTTTTTGAAATACCAAAAATTCAGATCTATTTGGGTATTTTGTCGGTTCCGTGTTCAGTTTGGTTTTATTTTTTCTGGCCGAGTTCGATTCGAATTTTCGGGTTCGGATATTTTTCCCAGTCCTAAAAATAGTTGTACAAACATAATCTAATTTATAGTAGTGCAGTTGTAAATTATAAAACAAGAAAACACAAAACACTATTAAAATATTCATCTACATCCCTACCTGAGGAGACCTTATCGTAGTCTTGCCCCAATTGTAGTTTTAAATTTATAAAATGTATAACTTCTCACTTCATGTAAGTGCATGTTAATCAATAATTTTTCCAAAAAAAAAATTATACATTTTAGAATTCGAATAATAAAGATTATTATAAAAATATATAATAAAATAATAGAATATTTACAATTTTTAAACTATTAAACCAAAACAAATTTGGTCCACAAATAGTCCAGTTTTTGTAACTCCAAAAATAAATGAACTCATATAACAAACAAGATTAGTTAATATTTTAATTATATATATATATATGTATAAAATAAGTGAGTATCATTGATCGTGGTTCTCAAATATTAAAAAAAAAACTTAATCCCGCACGTTAGAGTGGATAAAATTATAGTTATGTATTATTTGATAACGCATATAAATATTATTTATTTGATATTGGAGTTAGAATGTTGTAACCATCATATTAGCATGTTAATGGTAATTGATATAAGATTTAGCAAAAAAATGAAATCGAATCAGTGTTCACCAAATGAATAATATTTTCAGTAATGATAATTTGTAATTTTTTTAAATAAATTGAGGGTTAATTTGGTATGAATTTTTAGTCTCTTTTGTATTTATTTAAATTTTCAATTATCATATACTATAAATTTAAGTTTTTTCAACTATTGATTGACATTCATCTAAATCATTCTAATTATAAAGCTTTAACATATAAAGAAAAGATTGGTAATGACGAAACTCAAAGATTGTTTTGGAATTAACTATGTTGCACTAACACTGAAATGGCCATTATCAAAGAAGTTGATTGCAGATCTTACTAGCTAGGTAGAAAGCCACATGTGATTGATTTACCATTTTCAGATTATATGAATAATTCCAACTTTTAGGAAGACCGGGTGTATCTCTTCACTATTGAAACTGAAAATTTGGGTAGTATGATGTTGCTTTCTCTCATTTGTTTTTGTAATGGATTCTTATTCCACAATTTCCGTATTTTTCATCTTATATATTATCAATGTCAAATTGATCATATGTCAATTATGTTTAAGGTTGAAAATAATGTACTCTCCATTTAACATTAGGGCCCTGATCGTTTAGGTAGTGATAACAATCAGTAACATAAAATTTAACAGGAGTAAGAAAAAAGAGAAATGAAATCGCTGTTTTTTTTTCGCTAAAAAGGTGGAAAAAAAACTTCGTGAAGTTATCTTTTTTTTTTTCTCTTCACTTCATCACTCTCTCTCGTGCGAGTACAAGTGCGACTTCGTTTAATGGTTACTAACCGAATTATCCGAGCTTTCCTCCATGATGATCATCCGTTTGTACCGGTTTTGTCCCTCGGGATGTTTACTCCTGCAGGCTACTTTTCCCCTTTCCCTGAGATCGTGGGGTTTAATCTCCATCGAGTAACTACCCACTCTCCAACACCACACTCAAAAATGAAACCGCAATGGCCAACTATCTATAATGTTTCACCATATGCCTGCTTCTCCCAACACACAACACAAAAATATTCCCATGAAGATATGCACCTGGAACTGTCAGGGCCATGGTGGGCTGCTGACTCAACCACAATTAAAGAAGATAGTTCATCATTTCAATCCACAAGTCGTCTTCTTAGTTGAAACTTCAAATATTAGTAGTTATGTTAAAAATGATGCTTCGTCTTTAGGCTCTCAAGATGTCATTTATTTCCCTCCTGTTAATAGGAGTGGAGGTCGCGCTTTAATGTGGAAATCGTCGGTGTATGTATCTCACATATGATGCTCGTCTTGTTGATGTACATATTGAATTCAATGGAATGGCTTTCTACTTGTCTTGTTTATATGGTCACCCAAATCCACAACACCGACAGTCTCTATGGGATATAATTAAAGAGATTGAAAAAGTCAGAAATGGTCCTTGGCTCCTAATGGGTGACTACAATGAAATACTTTCAAACTCGGAGAAATAAGAGGAAATACTCGAGAAAACTAGACTTTTCAGGGTCTTGGAGATGTTTATAATCAGTGTGATCTGACAGATCTTCAACATATTGGCAACAAGTTTTCATGGATTGGTGAACATCACACCCACCACATTGAAGAATGTCTGGATAAAGTTGCAGCAAATACAGAATGGCAAGCAACCTTTCCTGCTTTGTTCGCTAAATTCCTGCCTCTCTCAGCTCATATCATCGCCCTGTTATCACATACATCACCTATGCAAATGCCTCCAGACCACGACAATTTCGCTTTGAAAAAAGACTTCAACTTCAACCAACATTCAAAGATCATGTCATTTTGGGCTGGAACTCACATAAACTCCAAGGTGACTACTCCATAACTGACCCGATAAGAGAATGTCGGAAATCACTATCTCTGTGCAAGAGAAATTCAAGTCTGAATTCATCAAAATGGATAGAAGAACTTACCTTGGAACTCGACTTTGCCATGACTTCTCCAACACGAAATGGAAACAATATCATCATGATCCGACAACAGCCAGCTTTTGCCTACAAAGAAGAAGAAATCTATTGGCAACAAAAAAAAGCAGGAATACTTGGATGAAAACAGGAGAAAGAAACATGAAATTCTACCATGCATGTACAAAAGAACGATTTGCACAAAACATTATGCTCTCAATACAAGACCAATGTGGTATTAAAAATCAAAGGAGAAAGAAATATTGGCCAACATGCCGAAGCTTTCTATAAAGATATTTATAAAAACAAAAGAACCTCCCAACTTGATCGCTGTTTTAGAGACTTTCTAAAACGGGTCACACAGCTTATGAATGATGAGCTCACTTTAGATTTCTCTGATTCAGAAATATATGAAATATATAAAGCAGTCTGCTCCATTGGTAGTGATAGAGCTCCAGGCCCTGATGGATTTACTGCAAGATTCTACCAAGAGTGCTGGGAAATAGTTGGTCCAAACGTGATCAAGGAAGTAAACAAATTATTTGCCACATCCACTATGACTTCAGGCATTAACCATAAAAATATTTACCTTATTCCAAAGACCAACAGGCCAATCACTCTCACTGAATACAGACACATTTCCCTCTGTAATGTGGTATACAAAGTCATTTCAAAAATCCTGATTTTCAGACTCAAGAGTATCCTCAATGAGATAGTCTCAGAAGCCCAAGCTGCTTTCATCCCAAAAATAATGACTTCTGACACTGTACTGATAACGAATGAACTCATGCATTCTCTCAAAGATAGACGTCGGATCTCACAAACCTACATGGCTGTCAAAACAGACATCAGTAAAGCTCACAATCGTATAGAGTGGATTTTCTTGGAACGAACTTTACAGGCCTTTGGTTTTTCTGCAAAGTGGATATCATGGATAATGTCTATGGTCAGCTCTACAACATACTCGGTCCTGATAAATGGAAATCCACATGGACATATTACTCCAGAATGAGCTTTGAGACAGGGTGACCCTATTTCTCCCTATCTTTTCATCCTCTGTGCAGATATCCTAAGTCATCTACTGCAAACACATTCAGACACGGGCAAGATAAGAGGAATAAAAGTTGGAAATGGGGTACCTTCGATCACACATCTATTTTTTGCCGATGATTATGTGTTCTTCATCCAAGCCAACTCAAGAAACTGCCGTTTACTCAAGGATATCTTCAACATTTATGAAGGTTGCTCGGGAAAAATGATAAATACTTCGAAATCAACAATTACCTTTAGTGCAAGGATTTCGGGGAACTTCAAGAGCGATTAAAAATCATTCTAGACATCCAAAATCAAGGTGGAGGAGGAAAATATATTGGGCTTCCTGAACAATTTGGGAGAAAGAAAACTGAAATGTTTGCTGGAATCATTGAAGCAGTTAAAAAAGCACCTCCTCTTGGAAAGCTAAGTATATATCCCCTGCTGGAAAAGAAATTATGCTCAAATCAGTAGCCATCTCTATGCCGGTTTACCCGATGTCATTTTTTAAGATACCAGGCCAAGTAGTAAATGAGATTACAACTAATATATGTCGTTTCTGGTGGGATAGAAAAAATAAGATTCGAGGAGCATATTGTGGGTAGCATGGAAGAAACTGCAACTGCCAAAATCGGAAGGATGACTAGGTTTCAGAGACTTAGAGAAATTTAATGATGGCCTCCGGCAAACCAAGCATGGTGTTTAGTCCACCATCCACAATCACTTTTAGCCTGTCTCTACAAAACTAGATATTTTAAAGATGTATCAGTGCTTGATGCTTCAAGTCAACGACAACAATCCTATGGCTGGTCTTCAATTCTCCATGGAATAAAATTATTAAAACAAGGTGTATGCTACAATATTGGTACTGGTTAAGATATCAGAGTTTTCAAAGATAATTGGTTCCTAACAAATCCTCCACGACCAGCAATGGAGATCACGAGTCATCACTCCTGGTAAGAGACTTCATCCAAGAAGAGGATAGACACAAAATTAAATCTCTAGTATTATCTCACTCTCCTCTTCCTAATAAACTTTGATGAAATTTTACAAGACATAGAGATTACTCTGTTCGCTCTGGTTACCATTACTCCTACTCTCAAGATCCAGCTTTCAATAATATTGGTCGTCCCATAGTGATATCCGACTAAAACAACAATTTTGGAGGCTCCTTACCCTCCAAAAATCCGGCATTATCTACGGCGAGTCCTATCTCAGGTTATCCATATCTATACACTGCAAACTCGTAGAGTCATGGTTGATACAAAATGTCAAAGATGTGGTATGAGTGATGAGACACTAAATCACCTACTATTCACATGTTCGATTTCACAAGCTACTTGGACATCATCAAATCTCACATTTCCCTCAGCTTTCCCTCTCCCATCAACCAAAGATAATCTCTCTATCGTCTTCCAGATGCAAACAGACCAAAGCTTGACACAACAACAAAAAATTGTTGCCTTTTGAATCCTCTGGAGAATCGGGAAGTCAAGGAATAATCAACGCTTAAGTAAAAAAAATGCTGTATCTGATGCCAGATTATTTGAACTCCATAAACGACACCCAAGATTGGATCATTACTACAATGGAGGATCATAACCAAAGAAGACCTTCAACACAAGAAAAGCCTCCATGGTCTCCATCTCCAATAGGAAGCTTGAAATGTAATGTAGATGCTTCACTTAACCATGTTTAAGGAAAATCTGCATGAGGATGGATCATTTGTAATTAGTTAGGTCAACCATCTTTCTGGGAATCATGTATCCTAAAAAAATCTTACTCTCCACTTGAAGCAGAAAGAAGAGCTCTCCTAATAGCCTGTCACAGAGCAAAACAACTGGGCTACCAAAACATGATCTTCGAAACATATAGCAAAGAACTATACCACCTTATCCAAGGAAGATTATCAGACTGGAGGATGAAAAATCTAATACAAGACATTTTACAATCCGTTTCTTTTCACTTTACTGGAGGATGAAAAATCTAATTCACTGATGATTTCTTTCCAATCCGTTTCTTTTCATTTTACATACAGACTATCAAATCAACCAGCTCATATGTTTGCAACACTTGGTCCACGTAAAGCTGGTTTCTGTACAAATTGTTTTATAATTTATCATCAACTCAACAATCTTATATAGAAAGATATTGTATCTCTTTATTTATAATAACGTAATATTTTCTGGTGGAAAAGAAAAAAGTGATTCTTTTTTTTGCAATACATATGTTACCGAAGATCGCCATGTTTTTCCTTTTATCAGTCCATGAATGTTGGAAAAAAAAGACTGAAAATAAAATTTCAATCATTTATTTTTAATCTCTGCAGTGATAAAGGGACCATGGTATGAATGATATAAACTTTGAAGCCAATAATGAAAAGAAAATCATAATAAATAATCAATTGTTAAATAAAAAAAATGATATGAAATTACGATAAAAAGAAGAAAAAAAACAAAGACACCAAAATTTAAACTTACAACTAAAGAAAATAATATAAAATTTAAGATAAAAATAAAATCATTACAAAAGAGTTAGCGAAAAAATAATAAAATGATTATAAAAACAAAAAAAAGAAAGAAATACAAAATTAATCACATCTCCACGCATGTAGCACGGAGTCACGGACCATGACGTGATCTAAAAACAAACTTAAAAACTAAATAAATTTAACGCTAAACCGGGATTGGGGTCTTTTTTTCATTAGCCAGTAATACAGAAAATACAATCTTAATATTCAGTAACCGATAACAAGTAATCCAACATCCCAAAAACATAAATTATAAATCGATGACGAGATTCTCTGTGAGAAGATCTCAAACAACGATGGAAAACCCAGAGAAACAAACAAAAGAGCAAAAAAACTTTAGATATTATCGATTGTTGAAGAAAATGTTCTCATTCTTCTTTTATTCTTTCCTTTGCGGTCAGAAAAGTATGCAGCCCAAATCTTAACTATCTTCGGCCCAGGTCAAAGGCTCATTACGGTCCAACTGATTTACTGTATGAGCTAACTGTCAAAATCCACGTTACTTTGAATATTCTTTCCCTCTGCCTTGTGGACTGTTCGTAAACCTCCTTCACACACAAATGCTTTGTTTTCTTTAGCAGAAAACAAAATTTGGGGCAAATCTCTGTTTAGGATTAAGAAATCTGAGATCGAGAAACTCTTCACGCACGTCATGGACTTCCGCAGTAGAAGAGTTCAATTTCTTCTCTTTGCTATCGGAATCGTTGCTCTTAGTATGACAGGTACTTTCCAAAAAAAAAGAAAAGAATTTTCAATCTTTTTGGATATTCATGTTAAATCATTAATGGGTTTTGGATATTTTAATTTAGTTTAGCTGTAAAGGTGTCGCCTTTTTTAATGAATTTGTTTCCTGTAAGTGCCTAAAGTTGATGTTTGAGATCTCGATCTGGTTTCTAGGTTTGTAATGAATATGTGGACTTCGGTTTTAGAAACAGGGAAGTTTAATTCTTGGTCTGATTAGTTTTTGGAGCTTTGATTAGATTTGTCGTTTCAACTTTATAAGTCAACATAAGTCAATGTTCGTTAAATTCGTGGTCTGATTGACTTTTGGACTTTAGATTATTATTCAGGCGTTTCAAATTCATAGGTTAATGTTTCTGCTATCAACATTTAGTTAATCTCATTGATGATTGTTTGATTCTTTAGATTTCATTATGTCCTTTTCCTCAGTTGGCTGCTTGAATCTCGGAACCATATAGTTGTACTTATGGTTTAAGTTTGTGGATTGTTCGTTTCATTTTTGGACTTTAGATTATATTTGACGTTTTAACTTCATAGCTTATTGTTTCTGACTTTCTGCTATTAACATTCAGTTAATGTCATTGATGAACTAAGAAGTGTGTTGTGTAGTTATTGTTTGAATCTTCAGATTTCACAATGTCCTTTTTCTAATCTGGCTGCTAAAATCTCGGAACCATATAGTTGTACTTATGGTTTAAACTTGTGGATTGTTCGTTTAATTTTTGGACTTAAGATTATATTGGCGTTTTTAACTTCATAGGTTAATGTTTATGCAATTAACATTCAGTTAATGTGATTGATGAACTAAGAATTGTGTTGTGTTATAATTGGTTGAATCTTCAGATTTCATAATGTCTTTTTCCTCATCTGGCTGCTTGAATCTCGGAACCATGTAGTTGTACTAATGCTTTAAATTCGTGGTTTGTTCGTGTAATTCTTGGTCTGGTTATTTTTTGGACTTTAGATTATATTTGGCGTTTTAATCTCGTAGCTTAATGTTTCTGCTATTAAAATTCAGTTAATGTGATTGATGAACTAAGAAGTGTATTGTGTTATAATTGGTTGAATCTTCAGATTTTATAATGTCCTTTCCCTCATCTGGCTGCTTAAATCTCGGAACCATGTAGGTGTACTACTACTAACGGTTTAAGTTTGTGGATTGTTCGTTATTTCTTGGTCTGATTAATTTGTGGACTTCAGATTATATTGGCTTTTTAATTTCATAGGTTAATGTTTCCGCTATTAACATTCAGTTGATCTGATTGATGAAGTAATAAGTATGTTGTGTAATTATTGTTTGAATCTTTCAAATTTCACAATCCCTCTTCGTCATCTGATTGCTTAAATCTCGGAACTATATACTATGGTTTAAACTTGTGGATTTGTTCGTCTAAATTGGTTATATTAGTTCTTATGATAACTGAAACATCTGTTCTGTTTTCTTTTTTTTTTCGTATGTAAAAACAGCGGAAAAGTGTCGGGAACTTGTTGGAATAGAAGCTGCATCAAAGAGTGGACAGTTTACATTCTTGAACTGCTTTGATATGAGTTCAGGAACCGTAGCCTGTGCGGTTAAAGAAGGTGTAAAGCTTTATTTCTACAACATAAGATCTATTCATGTCGAGAAAGCAAGGAACATCGCCATCGAAAAGGCTTTGCACGAGGCGTTAGTTAAAGGAATGGCTGCGAATGAAGCAGCCAAAGACGCGCAGAACGCGGGTGCCAAAGCGGCTAAAATGGCGACACGGCAAGCGAAACGAATCATAGGACCAATAGTAGCAGCCGGGTGGGATTTCTTTGAAGCGCTTTACTTTGGAGGGACTTTAACTGAAGGGTTCTTGCGTGGTTCTGGAACTTTGGTTGGTGCTTATGCAGGAGGGTATGTGGGTGAGCAGAGACTAGGGAGATTTGGTTATCTTGTGGGAAGTCACTTGGGGAACTGGATCGGTGCAAGGGTTGGACTGATGGTTTATGATGTTGTGAATGGGGTAAACTTCTTCCTTGAGACTTATCAATCTGCAGAAAGTTATGAGGATCAGTCTACTACATATGAAACTTCTGAGGATCAGTCTACATATGAAACTCCGAGTTACGAGCTCTAGAAGCTTCTGAAGATGAATAGGAATGGGAAAGCTCTAGAAGATTCTGGAATATTTGTTTGTAATACATTTGACATAGTTGTATTTGTATAGACTAAAGAGTTTCAACACGATCAATTTGCTGATGTATGATATACTTAAAGTTACAATTTGACTCAAAGTTTCCTTTCAGTCTCCAATCCAAATCTTTTTCTATTTTTCGGGATCAAATGAAGATATGAAATCAGTTGAGTCTCATTCTGTTAAGGCAAAATGATATTCTGTTAAAGATAGAGTGGGTTGACCTTTTAACCAGTACGGTTGGATTCACTAAGGCAAAAGGTTATGACTCTACTTTGTTGCTAGACTGGACGAAGTGGCTTTGTTTATCAATAGGAATCGAGATACAATATGAATTATCAAATACTTGCCTTCTATCTGATGGCAAGACTTCCTAATCAAACGAGTTTGGTTGAGGTTTTTTCTCGAGAGTGAAATGCATTCCTCAAAAATAATCATTAGCTCATAACTTGGTTTAAGGCCGCCTTGATTTTCACAATTTGAGTTATGGATTTTAGGGTTACAAACAACGTCTATACGGCTATACGGCAATACACCTCTTTACGAATCATCATCATTTCATGAAGTGGCTCGTATATTCATTTTCCGTAATAAAAAAATGTATATTTATTATTGGTTGAGGAATTTACTTGTTAATAACAAAAAAGGTTTTTAGTCATCCATAAATTAATATTACTAAAATTTCAAAACAACATACAAGAATAGCCTCTAAACAAGACAAAATCATCCCACAAAATTTTACAAAACAATATAACTTGGACTAAAAAACCAGTCCACCACAAATCAACTTCATTTCAAAGCTAACTCTCTATCATTCTAACCAAGAGACCTTCAGCAAGAGAAGCGAGCCAATGTGGATGAGGCAAAGATCACCATCAGCATCAGAAAAAGATTGACAATGATCACAACCAAAAGAGTAAAAGAGAATGAAGAATCCGGCAAAGAATAAGGAACAATTATTCCAGAGACAAAAGCCAGTGAAGATAAAACCTTTAGCCAAAAACTTAACTAACAAAACTAAAATACTAAACTAAAGCCAAAGTACTTCAACACTATTTACCCGTTGCCAATAGATATCTCAACACCAAAAGATTATAAGAGGTCGGACAAATCAATCCAATAAGAATAAAAAAACAGGTGAAGAGAAGGATAAGGTAGAAAATAACAAGAACCGGTAGTTTCTTTTATCATTAGAGGAATCGCAACACCATATCCGAGATAACATAAAAATAAAACATCTGAACCGGATCACTCCCGCGAACCCGGAGAAAGCAACGAACCTTGTTGTTCTAATCTCTTTTTGTTTTTTTTTTGAAACTTACTTCTTTTTTTTATCTTGTAGCAAATTTATGAGTTTAAAACAAATAAAAAAGTATTTGAATTAATTTAATATTTAATTTTAGAATATAAATATAAATAAGACGATATGAAAGTATATTTTTAGAACTGAGATGCTGAAATTATTTTATAATTTAAAATTTTCTATGTAATGTAAAAGTTTTAATATGATTACGGTCTGATGATACATTTGCAGTCTTAATCTAATTCGTAGCACCCGAATAAAATACCTAACAATCTACAGTCTGTGTATTTAAATTATGTGTGCGTTTGTCACCGATATTATATCATAAAAATGAAAAGAAAAATTTGATGAACTTGTTTAAATATTAATCTATTTATATGATCAGCATGTGGATATTAGATTTATCTGATGTACTATGATATATATATGTATGTATATATTTGTATTTGCATGTGTTTGCGTGTGTGTGACTGTGTGTGCGTGTGTGTGTGCAGGTAAATGCGTGTGTGTGCATGTGTCGGTATGTTATCGTTATATATGTCATACAAAAATAAATGATCATCATGGTGGTAGATAAAGTGATATATCTTTTTTTAAAGAGGAGGTGCGGCCTTGAAACCTCTTTTTAGGTATTCAAATGAGCTAATTAAAATCAATGGATTGATATCAGTGTGACTACGTGATAGAATGTAGCAGTGTGTCTTCCAATTCAGGTTATTTAATAATCTAAAACTCGCCTCCCATTAAACCACCATTATGTGGCACTCTACTAGTACGACCTATGAATTTTTTTTCTTATTTTAGTAAATTAATCTCGACTATATAATGATAACTTTAATGATGAAATTATACTCTAGATGCATTGACTGAAAAGAAAGTACTCAATGAGATTATAAAATATAATTGGTTTCTGGCATGGCCAAACCCATTAGGGTCAATTTAGGTTTATATTAAGTTTATTATTTTAAAATACTAAATGCATGATTTTGAATTTATTAAACAAGAAATAACTATAGGAAACAGACTCAAAATTCATATATTTCAAAAATACTTTTTACAATACTTTTATAATATTGTACTATGTTTGAAAAAAAAAGAGTATAATGGTGCTTCATTTTTAACCAACATATTTTAAATATGCAAATCATATGAACAAATATAGTTGTGTAATGTTTTTTATTTCATTTTTATATAAGTTTTAGTAGAATACCTTTTTCTAAGTGAACAATTTTGTGCCTAATTTTGTTTAAAATTCTTCTTTCTTATTAATATTTTATATGAATTTACTCTTGCATCTCAACATATTTAGGGAAATTAGACTAAGTAATAGTATTTGGACTCTTAACTAGGAAAGTAACATGTATAGTAGCAAATTCTAACAAATATCAAAAGAATATGTATTTCATATCCTTTTTTTTTGTTTTTTGCTTTTTGTTTTTTGCTTGTTACTCTTACTTTTTACTTTTGCTTACATTTCAATTTTGTAATGATTATACAAATAATCATTTTCATAAAAATAATATAATTAGTAACATATGTTTACTGTTTTCTAAAGTATATCATAACTAAAACATTGATAGTTAGTTATATATTTTAAATAAACAACTATAATCAAAATAATTAACTATAAAGGATTTTTATAGTTTTGTGTAATACATGAAAGTATATATATAATTAAAAAAATTATAATATTGTTTTCAATACTAGACTATATCATATATATTTTACATATAATTTGAAAGTATAATCTATATCATAGTTAATTATAAAATAATAGACTATATCATATATAATTTACAATTTTTAAATTACAAACTTTATTATATGTGTTGGGAATAATCTTAACATTAGTTTACAATACTTGGTCAAACCTGACTAGTGTTGATGACGACGAGTATTGCTAACTGTCAATTGTACATCTTGCATTCAACAGCATGGA
>KE155622.1:56848-69925 GCA_000411075.1 Sisymbrium irio | reverse complement strand
AAATATAGATATTTTAAAATATTCTACTTTTAAATAAAATTTTATCTCATAATTAATAATGGGTATTTATGTCTTTTTACCTAAGAAGAAAGTTAGTTTTCAAACTTTTAATTAGATAGGTTAGTTTTCAAATTTCAAAAAGTTTTAGGAATTTTAATCTAACTCTCCCGTTTTTGTTTCTCCATTTTGTGAAAAACTTGTTTTTCATTGTATTAGGTTTTTATATGTTTTACTATCTTTCGTTAATTTTCATATGTTTTTATTATATGTACATTTATATTACATCTACTTTATTTTTATTTTATAATATTTTTTGTTTTAGATATGGTAATTGTAATACTTATATATTTTTTTAAAAATCCTTGAAAATTCCAACTTATTGAAAATTCTGGATTTTATCAATAAATTAATAAATTTTATCAGATAAAATTTAATAGCATTTACAAGATAGTATATAATTAAAAATTAATGAATACAAATACCACCTATTATAATGGTATTCGAAAAAGTTAGTTTTTTACTATTTTTTATTTTAATCTCAAAAATTAAATCAATACTCTTGAAACAACAAAAAGAAAAACATTCACTAAAAAAGTTAAATTTTCAGTATCATATTTTCATTTTTATAGAATACAAAGGTTGACAAAAATATGTATTATTTTAAATAACTTTTAAAAGTTGAAAATCCTAAAACATTTCAAATATATTCAAATTTTAATGCTTTTTACATTTTATTTAAAATAAAATATATAAATCAAATAAAAAATTTCAGATTTTCAAACATTTTTTTAATTTATTATTATTCAATCATTAGTGAATTTTCTAAAATCAAATACTAAAAAATTTTAAAATTTCAATGGATTTTTTCATTAAATCCCATATTTCTAAAATTATATTCCAAATTTCTTAAAAGTTTTTTTGGATTCATATATATTCAAATTCTCTAAAAATTTTGATCCTATATGTCTTCTCTAGTATCCCAACTGTTTTCTCGGTCACCAATAAACCAAAAAAACTATTTGACCAGTTTTACTAGATCAAGTTAGTTCGTGATAAGTGGAAGATTCATTAGTAGTATCTGGTTTATAGACTCGGCCATATGTCACACTTAGATCACAGTGTATATTATTATTATTATTTATTTATTATTATCAATTGGTCGTATATATGCAAACAGCAAACAACAAGTTGATCTACATAATACGAAACAATACAGATAAGTAGTACATCGATTTTTCTGCCATCTCATGACTTTGCAGATAAGTACTACATTAAACAAAAAAACTAAGATATAATATTACATTGATTTGACAATTACCTGCATAATTGAACTAGAAAAACATTGGAAAACTGATGAGGATGTCTCATTCGCTTCAATGCTTCATCAGCGTTTGATTAAATATATAAATAGTTTTTTATTACCAAAGAAAAAACAAAATAAATTACTTGCATGTGAGTTCTATGGTATATTGTTGCATGTGGGTTTGACATAAGGAAAAAAATATATACATATTATTGCATGTGGTCGGAACATGGCGATTTCCAGATCATAGAAAATTTTACAGCTGCGTTGTGGAAATCGCTATGTTTCAATAGACCAAAACTAAATGAAAGTATGTTGTAGTCAATATAACAAAATTTGTATTATCTGTAGTTGTTTTATGTATTTTTATACTTAAGAAGTGACATGAACTGGTAACATCCAGAAAATATGTTTAGAGTGAATATAAATTGTTGAATGGCTTATTCATCGAATTTTTAATGAATCCAAATTATGATACTATTTCGACTGATCAAATAAAAAAAAGAGATTCAATGGTTGAACGAAATTAGTATTTGATTTGAATTGCATAACCACTGCGTACCGTACCACCAGTTATTATATATTTTTCACCTTTACCACCACTTGATTTGCAATTGAATTTCTTGAAATATCTTGTAGTTAAGATAATAAAATTTATATTATATCTAGTTGTTGTGTATTGTATTTGGAATGCAGCAACAAAATTTCCTAGAGAGGTACTTTATATTTATATTTGAAATGCAGCAATTCATGGTCGACAAACAAAAAAGTCATTTTTGTTGCTAAAAGCATATCGTGCACTTAAGTATAACAAAATTTAAATATTCTCGTACAAGTCTTTTATATTTGCATTGAGAATGCACGACTTCCTGGTTAACTTGATGAATCTTTCTTCTTCTTTTTTGCATCTTCTGACTTTCAAAATTAGCCGATCCTATATAAATCAAAGTCCCACCTCCTATAACTTTCTGATTCAAATATTTTATTTTACTTTTGATAAGAAACAAAAATGTAAATGGTGGGAGCAAATAATATAATGCCCACAAGATCTATGTGGCATGTTTCAAATATCTCCACCACTTGCCAGATGTTGATAAGTCTCTTTTACCTTTTTCCTTTCCATTTATATTTCTTTTTTCTTTTCCTTTCTACCTGACAATGCCATGCAATCACTCTCTCTTTCCTCTCCTATATATATACTTCTAAAGAGAAATGCTACACACACATATACAGAAATATCTCAACATCTCAGAAAACCCCCAAAACTTTCTGAAATCACTAAAAACCCCAACTCATAAAAATGAGAAACATCTTCATCCCTGTAGTGATCTACTTCATCATCCTCTTAACTCCATCAATGGCAAAACAAGAACCTTCCTTCGTCTTCCCCGTCAATCAAATCCTCAACAAAACCAGCTCATGGCTAGACTTTCCAACGAAATTCAACCAGCCAAGAATCGAACTAACCACCTCAACAATCATCGCAGCCGTTCTATCTTTCCTCGCCTCCTCAATCTCAAGCGCCGGAGGAATCGGCGGTGGAGGTTTATACGTTCCTATAATGACGATAGTCGCTGGACTTGACCTGAAAACAGCTTCTAGCTTCTCTGCTTTCATGGTAACAGGCGGATCCATAGCTAACGTGGGGTGCAATCTATTCGTTAGAAACCCTAAAGCTGGAGGCAAAACGTTAATAGACTTCGATTTAGCTTTGCTTCTTGAGCCGTGTATGCTTCTTGGAGTTAGTATAGGAGTGATATGTAACCTCGTGTTCCCGAACTGGCTTATAACGATACTCTTTGCCGTGTTTCTTGCGTGGTCGACGGTTAAGACTTTCGGAAACGGGGTTTACTATTGGAGACTTGAGTCAGAGATGGTGAAGATCAAGGAATCGAACCGTGTAAGAGAAGAAGAAGAAGATGATGAAGATAAGATCGAGAGTGTGAAGTTGCCTCTCTTGGGAGATTATGAGAGACCAAAGAGGTTTCCATGGATTAAGCTTGGAGTTTTGGTCATCATTTGGCTTTCTTACTTTGCAGTTTATCTTTTTCGCGGAAACAAATACGGCGAGGTAATGATAAATTTGTTAATTTAATTTAATTTAATTAATTAGTATTGTTACTGTTACAGTTGTTGAAACGTACTAGTTAATAAGTTAGATTGAGTTATTAGATTGGGATTGACATTATTGACTAGAGACAAAAAGGTGGAAAAGAAAACATAATTTTAAGGTAGTAAAAAGCAAGAAAAAAAAAGCTTTGCAACTTTCTGGATATATCCAGAATCATGTTATTTGGTAATCATGATTATAGTATTCTGAGTGCTTCCTTTGTCACGAGTGATACTATTGTGTGTGTTTTTTCTTTTGTTTCATAAATTCAAATTTATTTTAATCGAATGATTTTTGGAATGGGGGAATTGTCAAATAATCATAAAAAACAAAATTATAAATCTAATAAAAGATAAAAACTGGAACGAGTTAGGGTATCCACATTAGTGAAATTTAAAAAAAGTTCATAACTTTAATTTTTTATTATTATTATATTTTTTTCTTTTACTTTCTTTTAAAGAAAAAACGAATTAATCGTTGGCCGCCACGTAATATGGGGTCCACGAAATAGTGATGAATCAGATTTTTAAAAGTTCTTACTAATAAACCTCAAGCATGATACTCTAATTATTATATAGTTTCTTTATTTGGGGAAGTGGGTGAACATATGTTATAATAGATGGCGTTAGAAAAAGAAAAAAAAAAACAGAAATTGATTATATTTTTAATTTTTAATATTTCCTCTTATTTCACCTAATTTCTCTTCCGGAAGGGCCCTTGTTTTTGCCGACAAAAGAAAAGTTCACTAAAACTTCTAAAAATGTTTTCTGGAAAATAACTTTCTTACCATAAAAAGAAAAATCTGACTTAGAATGGCATGTCAGGAAAATATGGAATATAATGACTTTGTAAGATATCAAATCCAAATTTTGATTTAACTAGGTTTGTTTAGTTATAATATTGGAAAGATAATACTACAGCGAAAGTAAAAGTTGAAAAACTCGATCACGTACAGTTGGTGTGTCTATATAAATAAATTAACTAATAAGGAACGTAATAATCATATGGTTGGTATTTAGATTATGAAAAATTAGGTGAGAGTCAGGTTAAATGAGAAGTAAATTAAACACGTTTGAATATTGGTCTCATCTACCCACATGAGTCATGACATGTCGTTTATTTGGGAATCACGTGTGTAGATGCGGTTTGAAAAACGATAGGGAACTTTTTTGGTTATTAATAGGGATGGCGAACTTGTCCACGTGAAGACAGGTCATCGTCAATGATGTGGTTTCTAGATTTTGGTCCTATCCTAAGGAAAATTCGTGTCTTTTTCTTCCTACGATCTTCAATAAGATTTTAGCACTTTTTAAGATTCCATTAACCTTTCGGCGATACTTGGGCTACTATTTTGTTTTCTTCTCTGTTTTTTTTCTTTAGAAAAAGTGCAATCTCTTGCATAATATTCTCTATAGTGACATTTTAGTAGGAAAGGTAAATTCTTGGTTGAAAATATCTTTTTTCTTTAAATAATTTTCAGTTGTTTATATTATTATTATTTTGGGTAGGGTGGATTCTCATTTGAAAATCTAGATACTGAAACAAAATCCATCTTGAACATCTTCCTGTCATGTTCGTTTAGGAATTATTCCATTTTTTAATCATTTATTTAGCTTCTTCTTTTTCGAAATTCAATCTTGATGATATAACGAAAATACAGTAAATAATTTAACAGAAAATACAACGTGTACAAATAATGAACACTCAGCTCTCTTCAAGACTTATGGTGCAATTTACAGTCTTAGTAAATTTTTACAGAAAAAATATGGCAGTGGGTACTAAATATCAACTTCAATACTTTGCATTTGCAGGGAATCATATCGATTGAGCCATGTGGAATCACTTACTGGCTTCTCTCATCAACTCAAATACCACTCACTCTTTTCTTCACTCTTTGGATCTGCTTCAGTGACAATGTTGAAGGCAGCCAGTGTTCAGATCACCAAGTCTCGGTAAAGGTTCGGTTTCACACCACTCCAACAAGCATTTGATTAGTTTTATAAAAGACAGAGAATTGATGAATATCTGAAAACAACTTTGCACGTGCAGGACGTAGAAGATTTGAGATCCAATGATGGAGGAAGATCAAACAAGTGTATGTTTCCTATAATGGCTCTACTAGCTGGAGTTTTGGGTGGTGTTTTTGGTATTGGAGGCGGGATGCTCATCAGCCCTCTCCTCCTTCAAGTCGGTATTGCTCCCGAGGTAATTTATAAGTTCTTGGCTCGGTCAAAACGAGACTTCCTTTTGCTAGGTTAAGTAAAAGGACTCTGGTTTTGTTTTGTTGTAGGTAACTGCTGCGACCTGTTCTTTCATGGTTCTGTTTTCATCCACAATGTCTGCGATTCAGTACTTGTTACTAGGCATGGAACATACCGGAACCGCTAGTCTATTCGCGATTGTATGTTTTGTGGCATCACTCGTTGGACTAATGGTGGTTCAAAAGGTTATAACTCAGTATGGAAGGGCTTCTATCATCGTGTTCTCGGTTGGGATCGTCATGGCATTGAGTATTGTGTTGATGACAAGCTATGGAGCTCTTGATGTTTGGAATGATTATGTCTCTGGTAGGTACATGGGTTTTAAATTACCTTGTTGAGACCAAACAAATAAAGTTTTGGTTACTTTGGCTATTCGTTGATAATAGATGTGTATATCCATCATGTTCTTGCATGATTTTGTTGCTCTTCGTTCCATTTTTTTGTGTATGATTTTTAGATTATAATATTCAGAATGCACATCTCGTGCATTCGAATATATTGGTCAAAATAAATTATGCTGAAGACCGAAACTCATATTCATATCAATTTTTACGCATTTCTTAAATAGTTCTACTTCCACAATTGAGTATACGTACTAATAACTCGATCTCTAATTAAATATCATTCCAAAGTTTTTAGCCTAACACTACTCGAAAGATTCATGTATACAGAAACAGAAGTCACTAATGTCCTAACTCTTACACCTTGTCTGTACCGCCTTTTCTTTCAATACGCGTCAGTGGCATGAATATGCGATTCTATTGTTTCGGACACGTTCTTGCGGAAAAATATTGTTTGACCCTACAAAGACCATAAGCAAAAATATAATATTATCATCAACGGCAGCTCTAATAGCAATGTGTCATCAGCGAACAATAAATGAGAGATACGTACAACAAATAAGATGAAAGAGAGCCATTTTTCATAAAGTTGGTTATGCTGTACGAAGGCAAATCGTTAAATCAAAAACCAAGTGATTGTTCTTACGCACTCCATGATCTGTCTCACCCACCAAACATCGAAGCATATCTGAGGCGATAAAAACCGCCTTCAAGAAACATTATTAAACACAATGTAATGCTTTATACAAATCAAAGAATGGATCAACACACTTTCTACAATTATTAATCTTCCGGATATAAATCCAACTGGCTCTCTGAGTAGATCTGATCGAGCTGAAGTCATAATTCAATTGGCCAAAAACTTTGGAATGATATTGTAAAACACATTGTACCTTGTTGGAAAATATATTGCCCTACAATGTTCCAGAAGCTTTAGCTTGGTATCTTCGATGAAATCTAGTTATAAAGAAGGATTTTTCTAATAAATATTTACTATTTAAATCTGGATATAAGAAACTGAACGTTACGCTGTACATTTGTGAGATTGGTTTTTTTCCATCAAACAACGAGTTAAAGCATTTATTAGCAAAATCTCTGACTGTATTTTGCGACATTCATCAGTGGAACATGTGTTTTGGAGATTAATTAAACAAAATTGAAGCTGGAAAAGGAAAGTTAAAAACCCTAGGTGAAAATTGAAGACGAGGAATCTTATGTCAGAAAAGTAAAATCGAGGGAGAATTTGACTGACTGAGAAAGAAAAAATCCCCGACAGAATCTAGAGAGGATCTGACACATTCTTCTCTTTGCTTTCTGACACTCTCAAGGCTCCAGGTCTTTCAAGTACAAAATCTAATTTTATGGGCCTAGCTTTTCTTTCAGCTTCAATCCTCTATTTTGGGCTCTAGTCATTTGGGTCTATTTTGGGTTTAATTTGCGACATTCATCAGTGGAACTTCGAGTCAAAAGGATTGATCAAAGCCGAAAAATCTTGATTTTCCTACAGATGATGTAAAAATGGATTTTATGAGTATATGAGCCTCTGATCTCATTGATCATCCCTATGAATGGCTCTAAATAATATGTTGGTTGATTGATGTCTTTTGATACGTAAATATTACATATATACCTGAAAAATGAACTTATAAAAAAGGTGATCTTATAAGCAAGCTAGCTTTAATAAATCAATGATGACATGTAAAATCGTAAATACTATATGAAGCTGAATATCTCACATTTCACAAGTACTTTTTCTTTCCTCTATTGGGATATTTCACTTTACTATTTGCAAGGTGCTAATGGTAATCTTAGTTGACTAGAACACCAAAAGCAAATCATCAACAGATGACAAATCTACAAGCTCGAGCTTTATTTGCAGGTCTGCGGCTCTAACAGCTATCTGAATTAGACCATTTTTAAACCCAACAAAAGCTAAACTTAACGCATTCACCTAATAACTGTAAAATACTTTAACCAAAACCTAATAGGAAAAAGTTATATAGAGTAAATAAAGTCTCGACATTTATTCTTTATCAGTTACCATGTTACCATTTCACCATGGGACTAGATAATTGATTGCAAAATTAAAATTTTAAAGAGTCAAATCATTTCAGAGAGAACAACGAAAAAACCGTATGCGCAAACAAAATTTGATTCTTTATTAGCATGGAAGGAAAAGAAAAAGAACAAGAAAGTACACATATCATAAATTCTTTATCTATATGGAAAGAACATTGTCACAGTTACAAAGAAAAGAACAAAACTCATCTTATTTTCACGTAAAGGAGCCAACAATTAAAAGTTGGAGGAGACTCTTAGAATCAAATTGTCATATTTATATAGTGGAACATTTTTGAAACTTCTACTTTGTATAACAAATACTTTTTCAAAAACAGACAAAAATACAAAATATACTAAAAATATATGGAAGCAACCATGGGTTATGACGGTGGATTTCATGAGGTGGAAAAGGATGGCAAAATATTTCTGGTATACCACCACCCAAAATATCATCCCATACAAACTTCTTCTGGTGAAGAAGCCAGAGATGACCACTCTTCTCAACTTATTTTCTTATGCCCTGATGCAAGGCAAGCTAAAGACGCGATGGTACACTTTCATTTTGAAAAATCTCTGATCCTTTTCCCACTTAAATATTCGCCTGAATACATCTTCTCTAAAACAAGAACTCATCAAGACGACCCTTCTCTTAGTAATTTTTTTAATCATCCTGTACTCCCATTGTTTTGGCGCAACAATAAAAAATTTGATCTTAATGGTGGGTGTAATATATGCGGTTTAGATTTTGGCACAGATTATTATTTTTGTAAACCCCATCATGTAAAATACCACAAAGAATGTGTCGAGTCTCCACTTAAAATCAGACACCCTTATCACCCTAAGCATTCTCTCCAACTTTACTTCAGATATAATAATAATAATAATAACATTATTGAGTGTTTATGTTGTACTCAAAGAGCAAAATATTTGGTATATTATTGTCCTGTGTGTGAAATTTATATGCATCCAATTTGTGCGATGAAGTCAATATCCTTTTTAGTAGATCACCCAAAAATGCATAACCATTCACTCACATTTTTCCCTAGACAGACTTCCCTAATTTGCAATGTTTGTGGTTGGGTAAGAAAAAATTATCCCACATACATATGTGCAAGGTGCGACTTTGTAGTTCACATTGATTGTATGTATTCTCCATGCATCATCAAGATATCACGTCACCACCATCATATCTCCTACACTTATTCTCTCAAATCTGGAGAATGGTATTGTGGAGTTTGTCGTAAAAGCATCGACAATGATAATGGTGCATATATTTGTCACAGGTGCAGTAATTATGCTGTTCATTCAAGATGTGCGCTAGGAAAAGATGTGTGGGACGGAAAAGAACTTGAAGGTATACAAGAAGAAGATATAGCACAAGATATTGGACCATTCAAAATGATATCTGAAGGAGTGATACTTCATTATCTTCATGACCATCATCTTCAGCTAAAGGACACCATGCTTTATGATGAAAACAAAATCTGCCAAGCATGTACTCTTCCAATCTACGAGGGTATTTTCTATTCTTGTATGGAGTGTGGCTTCATCCTCCATGGAACATGTGCTTATGTTCCCCGTAAAATACAACATGCTTTACATCCTCATCCACTTACATTGAAGACTGACACTGGATCTTCTAATGATTATTTCATATGCAATGCTTGTGGTCGTGCTTCTGTTGGCTTTGTCTACAAGTGTTCTATAACGAGATGCATATTCTATCTAGATCTGCGGTGTGCTTCAATTTCTGAACCGTTTGATTACCAAAATCATAAGCATCCTTTGTACTTAGCTTTAAACCCAAAAGAAAAACCCATATGTCAGGTATGCAAAATTGAATGTCGTAAGCAATTGAATTGCATCGAATGCAATTTTATTGTGTGTTTCAAATGCATTACCTTACCGTACAAAGTGAAGTATAAGCATGATAAACACTTTCTCGAAATTTTATACGGGGAAGAAATAAGTGAAAATGATTGGTGCGAGGTATGTGAATGTAATTTAAGAGATACAAACACAAAAGTGTTCTATTGGTGCAATGAGTGTTACACAACTTTTCATATTGAATGCTTATTTGGTAAGGAATTATACATGAAGCCTGGTGGTAAATATTACACAAGTGAGGGGAATGAAGTACAAATCCTTGGCAAAAGTAATCTTTCTAGACCATTTTGTCAGTACTGCAAGAACCGTTGTCAAAGAAAAGTATTCAAGAAAGGTGATATCATAGCATGTTCTAGATTTTGTGGGTTAAGGATATTTTAAGCATGAGAGCATCCATCCAATGAGCTGTGTATTCCTCTATTTGAATGTAATTTATATTTTTTATATTCGGTTCGTTCAGATTTGATGTGTAGAGTTTCAATGTTTTATATTGTCTTTATATTTATAAATAATTTTATTTCTTATGTTTTAAATTAAAAAATTTCATAATCTAATGATTTTTTTGTATAATAAAAATTTAAAGATATTTTATCTAGAAAGTTTCCCAATCTAATATCATATTTTTTAAGGTAAATGAATGAAAGAAATACGTATGTGAATATAATTCTTGTTTTAAAAAACAATAATTATAAAATAATGATATGTTGTGATTAATCAAATGACATAACAATGAGAATAAAAAAAATGACATTATTGGAGATAGAAAAAACTGTAATTTCTTTTGTAATTGATTAATTTTAGATAGTTACTTTAGTAAGCATTTTTTTATTCATATTTCTTTGCAATGAAACACAAAATAAAAAAATCCGATAAATTTTTAACTAACCAACACTAGTAACATACCCACGCAATTGCGCAGAACAACCTTTTTATTTATTTTTATAATTTAGTTTCAAAAACTTTGTTTTGGTTTTTTTTGTAAACATAAACACTCATAATATCGAAATCAAAGAATAAGGTGATATACACAGATTTAAATATTATTTTTAAAGTACACATTAAATTTTAAATTTATAAAATAATAATTAAAAAAATTAATTGATTTTTATCAAATCTATATAGCTTGATTTAGATCTGCACTTTAAAAACAAGAAAATATTTTTTTAAGAAAATATTAATTTAATAAAAAGGGATATTTATATATTTAATTTGCTTAATTTTTATTTGTATATCTATTTACTTTAGATAATATATTAATAGATTTGAAATTTTTGTTGTGTTAACATTTTTATTTTTAATATAATTGATCATTATATTTTAAGTTGTTAATGAACAATATTTTAAGTTTATTTTGGTTTTTTATTCTGTTTCAGTATTCACAATGATCAATATATTTACATGTTCAAACGTTAATCTTACAATAAATATAATTTCGTAAAAAAATATTAATATCAAATCGTCTGTCAAATTATCGAATATTATAAATATTAAATAATTTAAAATATTTATATTTTATTAAATTAATATTATTCTATCTAATTTTAAATTAAAAATAATTTGTATACTGATTTATTTTATTTACATTACCATTTGATTAATAATTTAACTATACTCATGAAATATATAAATATATATGTATATCCTATAAATTAATATTATAGCGTTTTAATTTTTAGCTTTATAATCAAAATTTAATTTAATAAATTATTTTGTATTTTTATAATTATTGAACGAATTTTTAATCTTGAAAAAATAAAAGGTATGAATAATATTTATTTTAGATTATGTTATAACTAAAAAAGAAAAAAATATATATATGTTTAAATATTAAAGATATTAAAAATATTTTTAATAAATTAATTGATATTTTGTTTTAATTGGTTGGATTATTTAAATTTTAAATAATGTCTATCTAGATTTTATTGTAGATCTCTTTTAATAGATTATTTTTTAGATTTTAGTGATTTTTAAAATTATAAGTGAATTTAAACAAACTTATTGCCAAACAGATTCAATGGCAATATTTGTAATTGAAAAGTTTTTTGCAAGTATTTTTTAAAAGTGTCGTCTCTTTTAATATTATAGAGATATGCTTGCGCTAGAAACTGTGTTTTCTTTCTTATAAGGCTATTGTCGATATCATATTAGTTAAATATCGAATATTTATTTATTGCAGCAGATTTATACAAAAAACATATTTTGAATGACAAAAAGAAAATTTATTAGACTTAAAACACAGTCAAAGGTGAATCTTGATTATAATTTGCGGATTTAAAACTAACATCTAAATTCAAACTTAAATTGAGTTTCTATTTTTAGCTGTGGGTTTATTTTCTTTTCATATGACTTTATTTCGGGAAAAATCATATTTTCTTCCGATATTATTTTCAAAAAGTTTTGTTTATTCGTCAGTTTTGTTTCTTTTTCCAGACTACTGTTTTTATCGTTTGAGCTAATATATAATTATGAATTTCAATTTTAATAAAGTAAAGATAGCTTAAAAACATTTAAACAGTCAAATTTATACAAACCAGTGGATTTCTACATTTTGTGCAGAGTATTATCCAGTTTTTGGTTCGTATTTTTTTTCATTTTTGATGTGTTAATATTATCAATTATATTTTAGTTTTCTATAACATTTGACATAATTCTTTATTTATTTTATCGTTTATTTATTTTAATTTTCTGTCTTATGTATTTTTTATATTTTTATATAAGATTATATTTTAAATTGATATTTTTAACTTTTTGAATTTTTCATATCGTTCTTATTCTTATTCTCATCATGTTCATTCTGACATATCTTGTTTATGTTAAAAATTTTGAAATTTTTTTGTTTTTGTTATATTCCCGTTAAAACCTTTTATAATTTCCAGTTTATCTTTCTTACTTTTTTATTCGATTGCTTAATATCATTTTTGGTATTTTATGTACTTATAATTTTTTAAAATTTTTATTATTTTCTGTCTTTTTTTTCTTTTTTGTTATTTATTAGTCTCATTTTTTATTTAAGCTTACATTATTATAGTTTATATATATAAATATCTATACTATTAAAATAGAAGCATTCATTAGAAACTAACCTTTAGTTATGTAGTATATTACATGAAATAC
>KE155622.1:36397-55368 GCA_000411075.1 Sisymbrium irio | reverse complement strand
GAGAACCCACCAGCCGCTTCCTCAAGCGACGACGATGAAGTCGAGTCTTCCGTCGGAGAAGAAGAGGAAGAAGAAGAAGAAGACGACGACAACGACGTCGCTTCTTCATCTGAAGAAGAACCCACCAAGCCTCCTTCCTCCTCCGTCGTCACCATCGCTGTCCCTGGCAACAAACCCACCTTACCCTCCGCCCAACAACAAGCAGGTGGGTCCGATTCAGGCTCCGGATCCGAGACCGAGACGGACTCTGAATCTGAAACAGAACGTCCTCTGAATCAAGGATCTGGCAAATCCATCACCAAGAAGGACAACAACAACAAGGCTCCACCTCCTGCTGCTTTGCCTCTAACGAAATCTGGAACGAAGCGGCCGAGTGAAGCTCCTGCTGCGTCTAGTTCGAAGAGGGTGAAGAAGGATGAGGAGAAGAAGGTTGGTGAAGACTCAAAGAAGCCAGCTTTTCAAAGGCTATGGACTGAGGAAGATGAGATTACTGTCTTGCAAGGTATGATTGATTTCAAGAAAGATACAGGGAACTCTCCTTATGATGACACGAATGTTTACTATGATTACATCAAGAAAGATATTAGCTTTGAGGTTAGTAAGAATCAGTTCATGGATAAGATTAGGAGTTTGAAGAAGAAGTATATGGGTAAAGAGAAGCCTTCTTTCACCAAGCCACATGATCAGAAATCTTATAGGTTGTGCAAATACATTTGGGGGTCTGATGGGTTGGGTCTTGATTCAGCTGTTAAGTCTAACGGCGGTATGTCTAAGAAGAAGAGTCAGAAGACTAAGAAGCTTGACTCTGTTAAGCAAGAGCTTTCTTTTGTTTCTTCTCCTAATGGTAAAACGGATGATGATAAGAGAGTGTTGTTGGCTGGTGGAGGAGGTGATGCTGAGCCTGTGTTGGTTTCCAAGAAGTGTGATTGGTTCGACAACTCGTTTCTTGTCAAGGCTATTGCGGGTTTTGGTATTGATGAGCGTTTTGTGAAACAGAGGTGGAGTTTGGTTCCTGTTGAGACCAAGAAGAAAGTTGAAGAGAAGCTTAAGGTGTTGCAGGCTAAGGAAATTGAGTTTGCGTTGGAGAAGACTGAGGTTTTGCATGAAGTCACATCTATGATCGCTGAGCAAGTAAGGACAAGCCATTAGATATATAGATTTGATTCGGAATGCAATGCTAATGCCAATGTTGTCTCTCTCTCTCTCTCTCTCCTTTTGTTTTTTTTGAAACTTAGGATTTATCGTTTTTACTTCTCTGTTATGATCTATCGATGTAATTTTTCTGGTGTTTTTTTTGGTGGTTTTATTCTCTCATATAAAGACTCTCTTTACTCTGGATTTGTTACTTACATATAAAAGCACCTTGGAAGTAAACTCTGTCAAGCCTGAGGGAATTAGGTGAAATATGAACAAGATCCTAGCAAATATGTTAATGGGGTTTGATAATTATGTTAAATTGAGTTGGAAGCTGTAGATAAAGAAACTGAAATCAAGAATTGAACTCAAATATGGAACTGGTTTAAAAGTTAATAAACTCTTTTGTAACTCATTCCAAATACCTCGAGATAACTTAGTAGTTTGATATCAAATCAGCAAGTCAATACAAGTACGAGTGTTTTCTGATTCGTAGGTGAGAATTAATTAAAAAAGAGGAAGGTAAACAAAGTTAGTTGTGTCAAAGGTCACGTGCATTTACCTTCTAAAAAGCCTTTTGATCAATGGTTGTACCAAATGAGCAGAGACTAGCTTTGCATTTTTTTTCCTTCTTATATAGAAGTCTCAAGACCTTAAACTCATAACAAACAAATATATATTTCTGTGTTTAATAGTTAATATCAGATGGCAATCACTGATCAGATCGCTGGAATCACGGGAACTAAGAAAGCTTGTGTCATCGGTGGCACAGGAAACTTAGCCTCTATTCTCATCAAGCATTTGCTTCAAAGTGGCTACAAAGTTAACACCACAGTTAGAGATCCAGGTTCTTCGTTTCTCCTTCTTTTCTTTCTGATCATAAGGCATTTTGATTGTTTTGTGACTTTTGTTTTTCTGAAATTGCAGAAAATGAGAAGAAAATGTCTCACCTTAAGGTACTTCAAGAACTCGGGGACCTCAACATTTTCAAGGCGGATTTGGCCGATGAAGAGAGTTTCGGTTCACCCTTCTCAGGCTGTGAATATATTTTCCATGTCGCAACGCCAATCAACTTTACCTCTGAAGATCCCGAGGTTTGATCTTGAACAGATTGTGCATGCTTTTCATGACTTTTAAGATAAACATTTTCAGCTGTTCTTGTTTGTGGTTCCATATACAGAAAGACATGATCAGGCCAGCGATACAAGGAGTGATTAATGTGTTGAAATCTTGCTTAAAATCGAAATCAGTGAAGCGCGTGATCTACACTTCTTCAGCTGCCGCCGTTTCTATCAACGATCTCTCTGGACCTGGACTTGTGATGAACGAAGAAAACTGGACTGACGTTGATTTCCTCACAAAGGAGAAGCCGTTTAACTGGGTAATTACAGTTTCTTGCAGCACACGAAAGGGGTTTCCTTTTTTACTTACATCTCTGTTCTCTTCTAGGGTTACCCTATCTCAAAGATGTTAGCAGAAAAGGCAGCCTGGAAATTTGCTGAAGAGAATAAAATCGATCTCGTTACCGTGATTCCAGCACTCATAGCCGGAAACTCTCTCCTCTCCGAGCCTCCTCCAAGCAGTTTATCTCTCTCGATGTCTTTAATCACCGGTAAACACGAAATTTACTATTTGACACCTTCTGTTAAAGTTTTACAGTTAATAAGTCGAGATGACTGGTTGTGTTTTTAGGGAAAGAAATGCATCTGATCGGTCTCAAGGAAATGCAGAAGCTGTCTGGCTCCATCTCGTTCGTCCACGTGGACGACCTAGCTCGTGCCCATTTGTTTCTTGCGGAGAAAGAAACAGCTTCTGGTCGCTACATTTGCTGTTCTTACAATACAAATGTTCCAGAGATTGCGGATTTTCTCAGACAAAGATATCCTAAGTACAATGTTTTGTCAGAGTAAGCATCTATTTCCACCGTAATCACAAATCTTTATTGAAAAAGTTTCTGATTTTTTTCTCATCAATTTTCGTTATGACATTTGGCAGATTCGAAGAGTGCTTATCAAGTGCGAAACTGACGCTATCGTCGGAAAAACTCACCAATGAAGGCTTCCGTTTTGAATATGGGATCAATGAGATGTATGATGAGATGATGGAGTACTTCGAGTCAAAAGGATTGATCAAAGCTAAAGAATCTTGATTGTCCTATAGATGATGTAACAATGGATTTCATGAGTATATGAGCCTCTGATCTCACGTATCATTCCTATGAATGGCTTTAAATAATATGTTGTTTGATTTTATGTCTCTTGATACGTACATATTACATATACCTGGAAAATGAACTTGTGAAAAACGAGATCTTTGGAGCAAGCTAGCTTAAATAATTCAATGATGACATATAAAATCGTAATTATTATACGAAACTGAATATCCCACATTTCACAAGTACTTTTTTTTCCCTCTATTATAAATGTGATATTGACTATTTATGACGTTCCGTTTACTGTTTACAAGGTGCTAACAGTAATTTTAGTTGACTAGATTACCAGAAACAAATCATCAACAGATGACGAATCTACAAGCTGGAGCATCGAATGCAATTTTATTGTATGTTTCAAATGCATTACCTTAATATACAATGATACAAAGCAAGGTATAAGTATGAAAAACACTTTCTTACAGTTTTATATGGGGAACAATAAGTGAAATTAATTGATGTGAGGTGTGTGAATGTGAGTTAGAAGGTACAAACACAAAAGTGTTCTATTGGTGCAATGAGTGTTGTACCACTCTTTATATTGAATGCTTACTTGGTAAGGCACTATATATATACGAATCCTAGTGGTATTATATTACACAAGTGAGGGGTGTGAGGTCCAAATTTGGCAAAGTAACCTTTCTAGACCATTCTTCCAGCATTGCAAGAACCATTGTTAAAGCAAAGTATTAATTAAGCGATCGCATGCATGTTTTAGATTTTGTGGATTTAAGATATTCTAAGTATATGCATCCAATGAACTGTCTATATTCCTGTATAGTGTAATTTATATTTAGATGACAAAAAAGAGAGTGTAGTTTATTTTTTTTATGTTTGGTTCATTTGGCTGATGTGTAGAGTTTCAATGTTTCATGCTGTCTTTTTATTTTAAAAATTTAATATACGATTTCTTACGTATGAAATGCCTCTGTTGTTTTCGAACTTCAAATGTTTACCTTTCTATGTAACGCTCTGGTTATTATATGACTCTGTTTTGTGACTATCTTAAAAAATCAGCAAGAGCGTTGCTTCCTAGTTCCTACTCCTGACTATTGATTAAGGTTGTATATTGAATCTAAGAAATGTGATTTTGACTATGGTCTTCACTTTTCGATTTGCAAGGAACTACCAGTAGACTAAACTAGATTACCAAAAGCAAGACATCAACAGAAGACGAATCTACAAGCTCGAGCTTTAGTTGTGGCCCCAAAAGTTGTCTAAATTAGACCAAAGTTCTTAAAACAGAACACAAAACATGAGAGAAAATCGAAACATCATCATTCCTAGGTAAGACTTTCCTATTGCTCTTGTCAATTGTTATTGTTATTCGTTATAGCATCTTTTCTTCTAATTGGCGTCAGATTTCTCCAAAGCTGCAAGGAGAAGTATTCAAAAAGAATAAGCAAAATAACCCAAAAAAGGATCAAGCAGAGAGAGAAAGGCTAATGAACCAAGTATATGAAGATATATTACTGTTGTAGTTTAGAAGCTTTTCGATTAAATCGACATGAGTCATAAGCATACGCCTGCAGCAGTAACGGACTAACCCAATCGCATCAAGAGCATCACTGCACATTCCAAAACAAAAAATCAAAATTGCAACTCAAATAATGCAATTAAAGACCAACAAATTGTGCATACCATCATGTAGCTTTATGCCTAAAAACAAAAGAGCATGAAGATTACTCTAGAGATGAAAAAAAGAGATTGCCTTTAAAATAGCTTACCCTTCGGTGTAGTCAGACTGGAGAAGTTCAAGGTATATATCCCATTTGCTCCCAATCACCTAAGAATCATAATAGATGAAGCTTTTCATAAACCTCAAAACTAAGACCTAACAAGAAACCTAACCCTAAAAACACTAAAAATTTCATAAAGCAGAAACACATATAAAAGAGAGAGAAAGAGAAAAGAGAAACCTTTCCACAAGTAAAGCAACGAACTGGGATGATCATCGTGCACGAATTCTAGGGTTTTTTTTCTTTTTCGCTGCCTTGCTAGAGAAGCTTCAAATTTTAGGGCTTTTCTTTTCTCGGTGAGTTTCGCGTTGACGACTCTTTTATACATGCGTAGTTCAAAACGGTACCGTATTAATTTGTAATGATTAATTTAATTTCCAAAAGAAATTTTATTTATTTAATTAAAAAAAAAGAATTAGAGAGAGAAAAAGTTGTCTTGTTCAATCTTGACTGATCTGGTCGATAATTTCTCAAGCGTCGATCTTTTTGAGTTTTCCAGGAAAATCAAAGGAGGGTTTTGGAGGAAACATAGAGGGGAAAGAATGTTGGAGAAGATCGGATTACCAGCGAAGCCTTCTCTAAGAGGCAATACTTGGGTCGTTGATGCTTCTCATTGTCAAGGATGTTCTTCTCAGTTTACTTTCATCAATCGAAAGGTCTTTCCTTTATCTTTGCTCTTTGTTTCCATCAAATGAATACTTTCTTTCTTGTTCTTCTGTTTGTTAATTAGCTTTGTATCAGTCGGGTGTTAGGGACAGACTCTTGTGGATCTTGTTTTGAATGAAAGTTAGGATCTTTATGTCGGAAACTTAACTGAACGATCTTGTCTTATTGGTTTGGTTGAAAAGATGGATTCTTTTTTTGTGGGTTTTTTATTACAAGACTTGGGAGTTGTTGGATTGAGTTTTATGTGTTTTGTTACAGCATCATTGCCGGAGATGTGGAGGATTGTTTTGTGGTAGCTGTACTCAGCAAAGAATGTTTCTACGTGGGCAAGGTGACTCGCCTGTGCGTATATGTGATCCGTGTAAGAAACTTGAAGAAGCTGCTCGGTTTGAGTTGCGTCATGGTTATAAAAACAGAGCTGCAAAAGGTTAGATATGGCTCGTTTTTTGTATCTTAGAGTTCACTATCGGTGAAACTTGCGTTGCTTTAGTTTTAGTTGCTCCATCAAGTTTTGGTTTAAATAGGGTTGTGGATTTTTTTTAGCAGCAGGTAGCTCTAAGAGGATTGTAAAGAGTGAGGATGATGTTCTCAGTGAGATTCTGGGATCTGATGTTGATGTATCTTCTTCATCGGAATCAGTTTCTAGTACAGACAAGGTTACATCTAAAGAAATGGGAAGCAGCAGTAGTAACAAAGATATGGAGTTGGATGCTGTGTCATATACTCCTGAGGAGTTGCGTAAACAAGCAGTAGAAGAGAAGAATAAGCACAAACTCCTTAAAAAAGAAGGGAAATCTGAAGAAGCTCTGAAAGCCTTTAAGAGAGGGAAGCAGCTTGAGATACAGGCAAATGCACTAGAGGTATCCTTGAGGAAGGACCGGAAAAGGGCACTGTCCATGAGAGATGTTGCTGAGACGCAGAACAAGGCTGCTACGAAAGAAACTAGCAAATCACAAAAGCCTCCACGTCAAGGGGGTAAAGGAAACGATGATTTGGCAGCTGAGCTGAGAGATCTCGGGTGGTCTGACGATGAAGATAAAAAACCAGCAACAGTGAGTTTGGAGGGCGAGTTTTCGTCTCTTCTCCGTGAAATCCCTGTAAAGAGTAACCCACATAAGAGTGGAGGAATAGACAAGAGTCAGGTTATTGCCATTAAGAAAAAGGCACTTGCGCTGAAACGTGAAGGGAAGCTTGCAGAAGCTAAAGAGGAACTGAAAAGAGCTAAAGTTTTGGAAAGGGAAATTGAAGAGCAGGAACTTTTGGGTGGAGCTGATGAATCAGATGATGAGCTGTCCGCGCTTATTAACAGTATGGATGATGACAAAGAAGATGATCTATTATCTCAATACAAGGGAAGCCATGATTTTGACATTAGTAACCTTGTGGGAAATGTAGATGATATTGGACTTCCTGGTGAATTTGATGTCACAGATGAAGATATGAAGGACCCAGCAATGGTTGCTGCATTGAATTCTTTAGGCTGGACCGAAGACCCTGGACACCATGAGAATGTCCACCCTCAATCTTCTCCTAACAACAGAGAAGAACGTTTAGCTGAAATTCAGGCATTGAAAAGAGAGGCACTTACTCTAAAACGAGCTGGAAATGCTGCAGAAGCCATGGCTACACTGAAGAAAGCAAAATTACTTGAGAGGGAACTAGAGCCTGCTGATACGTCCTCTCAAACTGTTGATACGACTAGGGCAGAGAAAGACACGAGCCTGAAACATCCTCCTAGAAGCAGACTAGTGATTCAGAGAGAACTTCTTGCAGTGAAAAAGAAAGCGCTTACTTTGAAAAGGGAAGGAAAGTTTAACGAGGCTGAAGAAGAACTGAAGAAAGGAGCAGTTCTTCAAGAGCAGCTTGAAGAGCTGGACAATTCGTCAAAGCTAGCTGCTGCAGGAAAGGCTATTCGTGAAAAAAGAGATCTTGGAAATGATCTGCCTGATATTTCTATGAATTCTCTGGATGATGATGGAGAAGTAGATGTAAAAGATGAGGAGCTAAATGATCCTAATTATCTCGCAATGCTAAAGAGCTTGGGCTGGAACGAAGAAGATAATAATCCCGCAGGTGATTCATCAGGAAGAGTCGAACCAGTTAGTTCTCGACCAGCGAAAATAACAAGAACTCAAGATGCAAACGAAACTCATGGTACGAAACCAAGAAGAAGTAAAGCTGAAATACAACGAGAACTCTTAGGGCTGAAAAGAAAGGCTCTAACTTTGCGGCGTCAAGGTAATGTTGATGAAGCGGAGGAGGTTCTAAACCAGACAAAAATATTGGAAGCCCAGATGATGGAGATTGATTCAGGCAAGAGTCTTCATGCTGACAGTGGTGATCAGCTAATGAAAACATCCACTGATAGTGGGATCAGTGTTTCAGATGATAACGTTACAGAAAATGATATGAAGGACCCAGCATTATTGTCGACTCTTAAGAATTTGGGATGGGAGGATGAAGAACCACTGAAAGAAAAAGCTGCCTTTAGCTCTATGCAGTCTACTGGTCCGCGGATAGCAGCCAAAACCAAGGGACAAATCCAAAGAGAACTTCTTGACTTGAAAAGGAAAGCACTTGCCTTCAAGCGTCAGGGGCAAACTGTAGAGGCTGAGGAATTATATAGCAAGGCCAAAGTTTTGGACGCACAACTAGCAGAACTAGAAACTCCCAAGGATGAGCCAATAGTTGAAACGAAGGTCTCAGCTTCGACAATCAACCCTACAAACTATATGGACGTTGATTTATTAGTTGGATCTCAAATGGAGGACAAGGCAGTTAAATCAGCTAGTGTTTCTCATGCTGCTCAAGGTAATTATGACTTGTTAGGAGACTTTATCTCTCCTGCTAAATCCGGTTCCTTTAGCGCACAGGGGATGAGTGAAAGTAGAGTTGTTTCTCAATCGAGTGAGCAGCAACCAAGTATGATGGATTTGCTGACTGGTGAGCATAGTGAGAGGTCTCAAATTCCTGCAGAAAAAGGAAAAGCTGAGACCAAGTCAGACTATGGATTACGAAACAATCATGGTACTGAGCGAACAGTGGCACGCGAAAGTTCAGAGCCCGATAATTCGCAACCAGCTTCTGCTCAAAATACGTCTCCTCAGAACACACTTAAACAAGAAATTCTTGCTCATAAGAGAAAGGCGCTTGCTTTAAAGAAAGAAGGAAGAATTAGTGAAGCTAAAGAGGCGTTGCAACAAGCAAAATTGTTGGAGAGGAGACTACAAGAAGGAGAAAACCCTTCTCCTGAAAAACTCGGACAAGATGATTTGGTTTCTGCAACACATCCTCCTGCTCGAGAGAAAGAGAATAGTCCTTCCAGTTCAGCTCCAAAGCCAATGTCTAGTCGTGACCGTTTTAAGCTGCAGCAAGAGTCCCTAAGCCACAAACGTCAAGCCATGAAGCTTCGGAGGGAAGGTAAGATGCAAGAAGCTGAAGCTGAGTTTGAACTTGCCAAAACTCTTGAAGCTCAGTTGGAGGATTCAACATCCTCGAAATCAGAACCGGTAGATGATGTAGCAGTGGAAGATTTTCTCGATCCTCAACTCTTGTCTGCCCTCAAAGCTATTGGATTAGACAGTTCTGTGAATCCGTCTGTGAGTACAACAAACACAATACAAGCTGCTCCAAGACCAGTGCGTGAAGCAGTGAAACCGAATCCAGCCAAAGAAAGTGATAATAATCAAGAGAGAAGTCAGTTGGAGGAACGCATCAAAGCAGAGAAGATAAAAGCTGTGACCCTGAAACGTTCAGGGAAACAAGCAGAGGCATTAGATGCTCTTCGAAGAGCAAAACTCTATGAAAAGAAACTAAACGCTCTTGCTTCAACTTGACTCGACTCTTACTTATTGGATATTTTGTAACATAACCTTAATGTTGCTCGAGTGTTAATCAGATTGGTAAACTGGTCACGGTCAAAAGTTTTTTCAGTAACCATCATTTGTTGATGGGAACTAAACAGAAGAGTCATATACATTTGAATATCAGAGCTTCTCAACGGAATTAACGGCATTCTTTTTACCAACGATCATATATCAACGAAAATTATTCGTCCATTAGTTGTCGATAATCTGTATTACCAACGGACCATTTGCTAATTCGGCTATCGGTGTAGCCTAGTTTCTTGTAATATGTTGATTGATATTCAAAACATATCAAAAGTTCAAAACTATAAATCAGTATTATTAAAACAGAAAACACTTATCTATTAATTTTTATTTATTACTACTTTTAATCATGTGTTATATTAAATAAAATATCATTAAAATTAACAAGATTTAATTAATGATAAAATGGTTAAACTAATTATTAACTAATTTTTTCACTATATTTTTTATATCTTTTAAATTTAAGCATAAAAATATATATTTTTAGTTATAACACAATTTTAAATAAACATTTTTATCTCTTTCATTTTTTTTCAAACATTAGTTAATAAAATTCTTTAGAAGATTAAGATAAATTACTTTAAGAAAAAGGTATATTATGATATAAAGTAAAGTATTTTAAAATCAGAAAAGACAGGGGTATATCTGTCTATAAATGAGATAATAAATACTAGACAGATATTTTAATTTACTAAAGTGTTAAATATTATAAATTTATTATGTTATTCAGTAGTATAATAGATATGTTTAAATACTGTTATTTACAAAATATTTTACATTGCAGAATATTTTATAAAACTTGTAAAATATTTATACCACTACAAAACAGAAAATAATGAATTAACAAATTTTGATTATAAAAAATGTAAAAAATAGACTTTGATTAATGGGTTAAAAGAATGAATAAACTCATCTTGATTATGAATTTTTTAGAATAAACTTCAATCAATGCAGAATGATTAAATAAAATGATTATTTTATTAAAAATATAATTTTATTTTTTAATTTTAATTTTATATTACAGTGCGAATTAGAATCATCATCCGACTAAGTTTTGATTAAAATAATTAGATCTTATATTTTGATTTTTACAAAGTAAAAAGCATAACAAAAAGATTATCGCTAATATATTAAAATTTAATAAATTTAATGATATATTTTCATTAAAAATAAACTGTTAACGCATCTCAAACTTTTACATATATAAATATATTTTAAAAAAATATCAGAAAACAAATTTAAAAACCTCAACCAAACTAATATTTTAAAACAAATTTTTTACTTTATATAATATTTATACTTTATTAAAATTATAATCTCGTATTTCGAAACTGATTTTCAAACAAATAACAATATATTAGATTAGGTTACCTCATCTTAGGGGCTTATTTTTTTGTTTTCACCATGACAACAACATCCTTTGCTGTTGATACATTGGCCATAACTGTAATGATGTTTCGTACAATAGTTAGTGCAACCAAAGAGAAATTCGTCCTGACATGGACAATTGACGAGAAAATCCACATAGTGAAGCAAGCATCCAGTAATGCTGAGCAGCCATTTCACACATGCCAAGGGTAATAACCAAACTGAGCAGCATTGAACACATTCCCAGACAACAAAAGTTGGATGAATCAGCTGACCAAACCGTAGAAACCAAACTAGACTGAGGAAGAGATAAGCTAGTTACATGAATCCAAAAAAATCCTTTAGTGGAGGCACCTTTGCTAGTAAATAACCACCAGGGTTCTTCCAAACTGTTATTCTTCTGATTATAGTGTCATTTAATGTCGGGTCACGAATCATGAAATAGAGATAGTATACCCCTGTCTTGTCTGATATCCTTTGAAGAAGGTCTTGATCTGTATTGGCCACTTCGGATTAGCAGGATCTCTCATTATTATAACTTCACAACACTACAATATCGAGTGTCAGCAAGCTCCAGCATGCAACAAAAAAACTAAACTGCATCATTGGTTTCAATCACGGTCTTTCCCATCAATACACCATTTGGATATTATGTTAATAAAACATTGTGAGCTTGCTTTTTTTATATTAATCCATCAAATTTAATTAACAAACTATATTTAATTGTTATAACTAAAATAATAATTTTGTTTTACGAATATTAAAAGAAATATATAACTAAAAATAAGCAAAATATGAGGAAAATATAAAAAATTTATAAGCAAGCATAAGCAAATTACCAAATTTTACTAGTACATTTACTTATTTTCCATATAATGGTAATAAATAAGTGGAAGATAAGACCATCATTATCGGCAACTCTTAACAGAGTTTCTATTAAAAATAAGAATTAAAGAAAAATGAAAAATAGAAAATAAATGACAAACCGTTTCTTGTACAAGAGATTTAAGAAACCATTTTAAAATGCCACCTGTCAAGTTTTCATTTCTATCACTCTGTTTCTTACTGTCCTGCAACTTTTTGAGAGAAAAATGAATTCTGATTTAAAAAAATACCAACGCTATAATTAAATTTATTAATTAAAAATAATTAAAAAATTTCATTTGAGATTGAGCGATAATGATGCTCTAAGTGTCTTACCTGAAGTTTCTTAAAGGTTTTGTGAGAAAATCCAGAGTATAAATCTTCAGTAGACATTAGATTGATAAGCAGCTACTAAAAAAACTAGAACTTTTGATCTCGTACAGCTACTTATTTTTCCAAGAATAGTAAGAAATAAGTTGAATCTAACTGTTGTACTTACCTAAACTTTCTCAAGGGTCCTGGCAAGTAATGAGAAAATCCAGAGAATAAATCACGCATCCAATATTGCCACATGAATCACCAATATATCAAAGTTTTTCCAGAAAAGTCATGAATGTTTCCCAAATGCCACCAGCTCAAGAGCCTTTGTCGCTACAAAATATATTTACTTGCAACAACTTTGTAGTTGACTGCATTGCATTCCATTTGCTAGCAGATTTAATTGTCCTCACAAATGTTACATTATCAAACCTACAAAAAAAACAAGGAATTTAAGCTAATAGAAGTCTTACAATGAGAGAGAGCATTAATATTACACAAACCAATCCAAGCTTACAAACATTTGGATATTATCTAAGTAAAACATTGTGAGCTTTTGTTTTTTTATATTAGTGCATCATATTTTAACCAACAAACTAGATAATATATATTGTTAAAAATGAAATAAGAATTTTTTGACCAATATTTAAAAAAATATATAACAAAAAATAAGTAAAATATGAGCATTATACTAAAATATTATAAGCAAAATATAAGAAAATTACCAAACTTTACTAGTGTGCAAAAGTATATTAGTTTTATATTGATTTTAAGAGCAAAATCAGATTAATCGAACAGGTTCAATAAAATTTGAACAAAACAAATCCAAAAAAATAACGATATCTTAAAATGATTTAAATGAATTCATCTTTCAATAAACTGATAAACTAAAAATCAAAAGCATACCAAAGTAAAAGGACAAAATCAGTTTAACACTAAAATGATATATATATTTTTTTTTTACTTTTGAAAGGAAAATGATATTTTTTTATTAAAAACCGAATTTAAACGAAAAGTTTATTATAGATTCAATTTTGATTTTTAATATAATTATTTATAATAGAAATTATGGAAAGAATTTCTACTGGAAATTTATAGAAAATTTTTATGATTAAAAAGAAAAAAGAGAGTAGATATCATGGCCTTATAAAAAAGCTTAATTTCATTCATCATGGCCTTAATTAAGAGCTACTCAAATAAGTTTACTTTCTTGTTTTGGTTTTTTTATCGGAATATATACGCGAATTGAATATTAAGAAAATCAAGAATTTACTAATTGCAAACCGAGATGATGACCGTTTGCGAGCTTAGATATGGTCGATGTCATTCAACGTTTAGGCATCGATCTCCATTTCGAACCAATTCCTAACTATCTCGTTGACGTAGATGACATCTGGTCACTTAACCGTTTCTATTGGTTTCACCTGACCGTGACTAATTAGTGCTGATGGCTATCTGATTTGCCCTTATACGGCTGAGATAACTATCAGCTGACCCCAAACACAGTACTATTTGCATTTTCAAGGGGATATTTAGCTCATTACTTAATATCTTATTATTTTTTGTTTGATTACGTAAAAGGTTTTATAATTTTTTGTTCATTTTATTTATTTTTTAAAGTCTCTATGTTACCATTTTATCTTGCTGTAAAAAAAGTCTACGAAAATTTAGTTTGTTATGACTATTTCTTGTATTTTTTTTGTTATTAGTTAGAATATTTCCAATTAAATATCCAATAATAATTTTTATGTAAAAAATAAAAATATTTTTGATATCTTATTTCTCATATTTTTTAGCCAAAACGTCTTATAAAATGAGAGAAGAGAAAGTAATGATAATTAGATCCATATAAGTTTTTGAATAATTAATTTGATTAAACAAATTTTAACATTAAATATTATATGTGACACTTTCCTTTCATTTCGATCCAATTAAGAAAATAAATATTATATGTGAATTTGACACAAATACTAGCACTATTACATTAACAATGATGTTATGATTTATAAATTTATTCAAGTCTCCACTTTGTATATTTGTAACATTTTTTTTGTTCAACGTATATTTGTAACATAAACTTAGTGTTTCTTGTGAGTTTTATCAGATTGATAGTCACATTTAGAGTTTTTTCAGTAACCATATTTGTTGATGGAATTACACAGTATGTGCATTTCAATACCGGGGCTTCTCTTTTGCTTGTTGCTTCAATCCTTAAAAGCCCCTCTCTCTCTCCTGTAAATCCCAACATCTTATCATGTATCATCATCGATTCATCATCCTTCTCTAAGCTTGGTCACGGTTATTATCTGAGTTCTTGTCCCATTTAGATTTCCTGGAAATTTGAGTTCTTGTTGTAAATAAATTAATGTTAAGGAAAAACTGAGAAACAAAACAGAACTCAAATGGACATACGTTCCAAAGATATCTACATGACGACGATGATTGGTCATTAAAACGTTTCCATTGTGTTCACGCTAACGTTTTTTGGCGGTCCTTTGATAGGGCCTCCTAATGTGTTGTCGTTGTCAAGAAATTAACGCTCATAGAATTCCTTCATATGAAAAACATTTCATAGGACATGTTTCCTTTATATGTATGGTCCAAATCGACTAATATATTAGACCAATTATATGAAGATTCAGAAGGTGTGGCGCCTGCTAGATGGGTATCGGGTTATTTTCATTGTACTGCTCTCAATAATATCTCCAGATGTAATTGATAGCTCTAGGCAAAAAATATCTATTATTTTTATTCTCACAAATAGTCGAATTGTTAAGAAATTAATACATCTGATCCAGAAATACAGTTAAATTTACGTGGTCAAAATTTGATGCTGACTACGAAATGGGCTTAAAATTATTCTAATGAGTATTTAAACGGTTTGATTAGTAAGAGTTGAATCTACCAAAGTAATTGTTATTAAATACCATTTCAAATAGAGTACATGAAAACTTTAGACATGATTTTGAGTTTATAAAAACAAAATGAACGAAAGTGTAACCTATTTTTAATCACATTAATTTATTTTACCACATAGTTCAGCCACAAAAATATCTTACACAAAGTTAAATTAAGCTGGAAATGCTAAAAAAATTATGACACAATATTTTCGCACCCAACGTCGTAGTCTTTAGTGTGGTTTAATGTTTTGGTTATATTTTAGTTTGTAGGGTTTGTTTTTTTTAGTCTCTGAAGATGAAGAGAAAAAAAAGAGTTCCCCTACTCTGGAATTGATAGAATGTGTTTTGTTTCTGCCCCCATGGCCCCATCCCCTAACTCCTCCAGCCACCTCTCCTTCATGATTGACAAATCATGTATATTAATAAGTGCAATTTGTTTGAAACTCTACACCATTTTCATAAAAAGCTTAGTTTCATTCATCATGGCCTTAACAGGTCCTAAAATAAGTTCACTTTCTTGTTTTACCTCTACAAATCCAAACAATTTTCCAAAGTTTCTGATTTCAAAATTTCGCAGCTCGGTAGCTTCATCTTCGAGTTCGAGAAATGTCTACCCTCCGTTTGCAAGCCCTTTAAGGCGGGTTGACCATAATATATCCATAGTACGTCCATAGATATATATATGTTCTGTTTGATTTTTACTGCTTGGCAGTATGACGCCATTTTATTTATAACAACGCGTCTATTTATTTTTGTAGGAATATGTACGCGAGTCAAAGATTCAGAAGGTCAAGAATATACTAATTGCAAACCGAGATGATCCATTCGAGAGCTTAGATATGATCGATGACATTCAACGTTTAGGCATCGATCTCCATTTCCTACACGAGATCGATCAAATCCTTCACACCATTTACAAAGAATACACTCTAATCAAAGGATACTACGGCCGAGATCTCCGTGAGGTTGCGCTTTGCTTTCGGTTGCTGAGGCAAGAAGGTCACAATGTCCAAGAAAGTACGTGATATTAACATATAAAGATATCTTGATGAATATATTTACGGTTATTACATTGCTCTTATGATATATGAAATATTTACGGTTACAATCATGGTTATAAAAACATTTAGGTATTTTTAGAAACATCCTAGACAAGAAGGGTGGACTCGTAGACGACGACCTACAAAATGATGTGAAGGGTCTAATAGAGTTGTATGAAGCTTCTGAGCTTGGTGTAGAAGGCGAAGAAACACTAGACAGCTTGAGAAAATTCTCATTTACCCGTCTTAATGAACTTTGCTCGGGTCGAAAAAGTCATCAAGAGCGGGAGATAATGAGTTCTTTGGTGCAACCTCGCCACAAAACCTTAAGAAGATTAACCTCCAAGAGGTTCATAAGCATGATCAAAATCGTTGGTGACGAAGATAATGAGTGGTTACAATCTCTCTTACATGTGGCTGAGATTGATTCCATAATGTTGAAGTCGTTGGTTCAAGAAGAAATCTCTCAAACATTAAAGTAAAATCAAGAATGAAACATCCTAAATATCGATGCTAACTTCATGTCGAATAAATGTTAATTTTACTTAAGACATTTTGGGTTTTCTGATTTATCAGATGGTGGAGAGAGCTTGGTTTAGAGAAAGAGCTGAAGAAGGCAAGAAACCAGCCACTGAAATGGCACACGTGGTCTATGGAAATTCTTCAAGATCCAACCCTTTCCGAGCAACGGCTTGATCTTACCAAACCGATATCACTCATTTACATTATAGACGACATATTTGATGTCTATGGAGAGCTAGAAGAACTCGCCATTTTCACACAAGTTGTGGAAAGGTACATGTATATACTCTTCTCTTATATTCACATCCATTGTTTTCTAAACTATGTCCAAACAATGTGTAGATGGGACCATGAGGGGCTTGAGAAGCTACCGAGATACATGAAGGTTTGCTTTGAAGCTCTAGATACAATCACAACGGAGATTAGCATGAATATCTGCAAATCACATGGTTGGAACCCAACGGGGTCTCTTCGAAAATCGGTAATTATTATTCAAAACAAGATCATGTTTAAACATTTTGTGTGTGTCATTAGCTCGCCTTTGATTGAAACCTTATTAACGTTACAATGTCTTTGTTTCTCAGTGGGCAAGTTTGTGCAAAGCATTCTTGGTAGAAGCAAAATGGTTTACTTCAGGTTACTTACCGAATACAGAGGAGTATATGAAGAATGGGGTTGTAAGTTCAGGTGTTCATTTAGTGATGCTCCATGTTTACTTCTTGCTGGGTGAAGAAATTACAATAGAGAAAGTCGAACTAATAGAGAGCAACCCGAGGATTGTATCGTCTGCAGCTACAATTCTCAGACTTTGGGATGATCTCGGAAGTGCCAAGGTTATATTGAACTAATGATACTAATGACTACAGACAGATCTGAATACTTGATATCGAATCTTAGATATAGTTTTGTTTGTTATAACAGGATGAGAATCAAGATGGGATTGATGGATCATATGTAGAGTGTTACCTGAAGGAGCACAAGGGATCAACTGTTGCTGAAGCAAGAGCAATTGTTGTCCAGAAAATATCTAAAGCATGGAAATGCTTGAACAGGGAGTGTCTGAATCCAAGACCAATTTCAAGAGCTTTCTCAAATGCTTGTCTAAACATTGCAAGAACAGTTCCTTTGATGTACAGCTATGATGATGATCAAAGACTTCCTGGTCTCGATGAATATCTCAAGTCTCTAATGTAAAAAAAGATTCCTTTGAAACTCTGTAAATAAGCAGTCTGTAATTCTGTATATAGCAGAAGATTTTCAACGGAACTTTTGCTCTTTAACAGTAAGAACAGAAGAAGACTACAACAACTTTGATGAGTAAATAAGCCGTATGGGTCAGAAAACAACTTACTCAGGCACAAAGGTTAAATGATTTACATAAAGGTTACAAACTGGGATGCAAGACTTACACTAAAACTACACTGCGAGGTATAGACTCATTAGATATAGGCGAATGCTTGTAATCTGAACTTTACTCGCGTTTGTCCTCCTCAACCTCGTCTGCAAGCCCGTATAAAAGTTCATTCCGTTCAATATCGCCTGTAATCTTAACTCCACTCGTCAATGATATATCTTCCTCTTCAAACTCGTCCCTTGTTTCCGCTAAAGTATGAATACCTGCAAGGTGCAAATATATATCTCTCTGTGAACACCAAATAAGATTCTTGAATCCAAACTTCTTTGGCAGTTGACCACTTGGACAAGTGAAGAAGGCTAAAAAATTTGAGTATAGGTTAAGGGAAAGTGATGGAACCTGGTAGGATTGTTGGATGGACACTACAAGGAAAAGGTGGTTACTCCGAGGAAGAGTTATGTCGGCATGTCGTCGGTAAAATAAAGCAGCGACAGATTTCCGAGGAAAATGAATTAGTCGGAGTTTCGCTCTCGGAAACGAGAGCTATCGGTGATTTCTTGGAAATTTCCGATAATTTGTTTTGTCGGTTCGAACGTCGGTAATCATTGTCGGTAATTTACGATAATTTGGTGATGAAGAGTTATCTTGGAGAAAGGTCGGGATGTGTGTTGATTGTTGTCAGAATACATCATCGGTAATAAAACAGTAATTACAGAGAATATTTCGAGTAAACTTTGTTATCGGCAAGGTATCGGTATTATTTATCAGTAACATGAAAGAAGTCTCCAACGCACATCCAACAAATACATAGTCAGGAAGTGGTCTGTTTTGATTTTACTTTTTGTAGGTTCTAATCCGACGTTGGAAAGTTCCGAAGAGATAATGATGAAACAGAATAGTATATAAAATATCATCAAAACTTATATTACAAACATAGATTCACATATTTTACAAAGCATTGAAACAG
>KE155621.1:82326-110258 GCA_000411075.1 Sisymbrium irio | reverse complement strand
ATATATAATTCTAAAAGAAAAATTATATTTTTATTGTATTATTAGGTTTGGTTGAAATTATTAACTGAAATAAATTAATTTGAATTTAATTATATTTAATCGATTATTTTATTTCTGAACGAAAAAAATAATTGGTTTTATGTTTTTATTTTCGTTTATCTTTTTTGTTGGTAAAAAAAATTTTATAAATTGAGATGAATTTTTCACATTTTTAACTAATATAAATTTATTAATATAATGGTAGTTTAAAATCATAATAGAAATTATTTGATTTTTAACCAAATAAATAGGAGAAATTTAGATCTAGTAGAGATTTTCAAATTTTTAAAAATAAATTAATACAATCAAAATAAGTACGAATAATGTGTTTGACAACTTAGATAACTTAATTAAAATAAATAAAAAAATCTGAAAATGATAAATCAGCAAAAATGACCTAAAATATTTCTCCTTCTATAATTCGTAATTTTTGAATTTCAAATTTTTATTTTTCAGTGTTGTTTTTACTTATATAAATTTATTAACATTATGATAGTTTAAAATTATAATAGAAACTATTTGATTTTTAACCAAATAAATAGGTGAAATTTTGATTTAGTAAAGATTCTCAATTTTCTAAAAATAAATTAATACAATCAAAATAAGAAAGAGGAATGTGTTTGGCAACTTGGATAACTGATTAAATTAATGAAAAAAGAATTATGGATAATAAAAATTGACAACTCAGCAAAAAGTCCTCAAAATGTTTCTCTTTTAATATATAGTATATTATGATCCGTGTGATATACGGATGAAACAATATTTGAAATCAAAAAATTTTAGTCAATCTATTGTGATTTGTATTTAGATTAAAATCTATGTTAAATTATTAAAATTATGTTATGTATTTAATACATAAAGAATCTGATAAACCTATAAAAACAATTAAGAAAATCTCTATATTACTTTACTTCAAATTCTGAATGCAATCCCTTTAAATGAAGAAAAATACCATAATTTGTTTTTAAGTTTATTAGTATAATATATATATATATATAATTGATAAATAGAAAAAATATATTTTAGTGAAAATTTTAAAAATTTTAAATTTCAAATTTTTAAAACTAAAAAAAAACAGAAAAAAAAATTACGCTACAATTAAAATTTATCAACACACAACCTCACACACAATAACAAAAGTTTATAAAATAATAATTAACATATTAACATAGCGAAATCCAGTACATTCTTACATCAAAAATCACTAAAAATCAACGTAATCAACATAGTTCTAATCATTATTGTGGAATTATTAATTTATTATATGAATTTATTTAAGGATTGATGACTATTTTATAATTTCCTAATTATTTTTTAAAAATTTTTATGTGAAGTACTCTCTCCGCTTTTTGAATAGTTGTTGTTTTAGAGATTTCTTTATTTTTCAAAATAATTCTCCTTTTCATTTTTCAATGTATATTTTATTAGTTTTTATTTTTAAAATTATTTTTACTATGCATATTATTTTACTATTGGTTGAACTGTGTTTAAGTCGATTATTAATGATGTTTTTATATTAAAAATATAACAGTTAATATGTTTTTAATCTATGTGCATAACTCTAAAATGACAACTAAATAAAATCATATGGAGTATATTACAATTTTAAAAAAAATATTGTTATATTATTACTCCTTTTAAGATTAGTAATTTATAGTATAATTTCTTTTTCTTTTGAAAGTAGCAGTTATTGTATAATTTTTTTTAGTAAAAATTAATTCTTTTTCTTATTTTCTTTTTTTTATTTTCTTTAATTAAATAAATATATTAAGCTAGTGAAAATTCGACCAACTGATTGAACATGTATCATGATCTTGTTAATTAGAAATTTTGAAGGACCGAATTTTCTAATAACAAGACATTTGTATGTCTTCTTAAATTGTAAGAATTTTGTAACACCAAAACATTAAAGGAGAAAGTTATCTACAATGTATTTTGTGATTTGATATGTACAATTACAAAATATCTTATTAAAGTTTATTTATTTTTTATTTATAAAAAAATTTCTTCATAATTCAAAATCCACTGCTCGAATTTAATTAGAACAGCTTTGAAACTGTAAATTTATTCATTTCATTCTAAATTTTCAAATATAAGTCTAGTGGACATATGAAAATAGTTATGTTATTCTTAAACACACATAATATCAGATTTGGATAAATTATTTTGGACTTATACTTTTTGTATAGATCTGACAACAACATCCTTCATCTGGATCACATTCACCATCATCATATCCACGTTCTTCACAAAAATTAAGGCAGCCTACTTCCCCTCCTTCACCACATGCTTCGCCGAAATAGCATAATCGACGATTAATTCCATAACCTATATATCATTAAAAATAATTATTAAACATATATATATATATAAGAGAAATTAGATCATCTACGTAATAAAATAGTGGGGTATAATAATAAATAACCTAGAGTATTAGCAGTTGTTGTATGACAAGAAACAACTGATATGATGTAAATAACAGTGATAACAAATGTGATAAAAGTTTTTATGGTGATGTCTATTCTTATAATATTTTAATCTATCTTATTGTTTTTCTGAATATAATGTGACTGTATATATAGTAACTCCAGAAAATGTTAAAAAGGTAATTTCTTTGGTCAAGGTGAAAAAACATAACTATCAATTATACTTCCTTATATATTTATAGTAAAAAAAATTAGAGAAATATTTTTTAATTAAGATTGAAAATAAAATGGAATTTATTATTTTAAACATAGTCAAATTTAATTTTTTTAATTTTAATTTTTGTCACTCAAAATTATTTCTCAAAATTATTTAACATTAAAATTTAAATAAATATTAAAGAAATAAAAGTAAAAAAATCTTTTATGCTATAAAATGATTGTAACATAAAAATAAAATGAACCAAATCTTGATGGGGAAATTATCTATAAAATACCAAGACAAAAATATAAAATATGGAACATAAAAATAAAAACATTTCAAAATTTATAACAGAATTCAAGTATATGTATTACAATAGTGCAAAATGGTAAATATATCATAGATATTAAATCATATGTGTGAATTGGTTTAATAATATATATTTGGACCCAAATATATAAAGTAACATCTATGAAAAAAAATTTAGTTATCTAACATCCACCATAAAAAGTAACAAAATTACTCTTATTGTTTTGTCAATAATAAAAGATAAAATGGTACTTTACTTTATCTTCTCTCCTATTTTTACTTTTAGATAATTTAGGACCACTTATAATTTTATTTTTATTTATATTGTATATCAATTATATATACATATAATATGATTATTTAAATTTATATAAATTATACATAAACATTTTAACAAAAATTATTATTACAATTTATAGTTAACTATCACTGCACATAGTTTACTAATTTGAAATGTTTAAATAAATTGGACTACTACATTTTGAAAATTATAGTTTCTAATATATTTAGCTATTTTATGCCAATTACTGTATAATTTTTTTCAAAACACACATAAAAATAATTTAAAATGTGTTTAGTTAATTATCTTACAATATTTGTAATAATTAACTATTTTTAAGATAGTTAGCTATTTTATGTATATAACTATATATTATATAATTCATAGTTCACTATATATAAATATAGTTTGCTATTTTAAAACATGGTCATATTTTTTTGAAGCATAAATACATATTATATAATGCATATTAGTTTTATGTGGTATAGTCTACTATTTGAAAACATATTTAACTATTTCAGACAATAATTATTACATATTAAATATTTTGTCGTAAACTGTCTATGGATAAAGTCTATTATTTTATAAATTTTAAAATTATTTAACTATTTGTTGCATATTTAACTAATTATAAATATAACACTATATTCATAACAAATTTAACTATTTAAACCTATTTATTGTAATACTTGCTTATTTTATATAATTGTCAACTATTATAAACAAATAATCAAATCTTTTTAGAATACAATTATAATAGTATAGTTTTAACATAATTAACTATTTTATTTTATAATAGTTATCTATTTTCCGATATAATTAACTATTTTCAAAGCATAGTAATTAATAATTAATTATTTATCAACAAAGTTTATTATTAAACATATAAATGAAAAACACACCATCGAGTAAATGGTTAGACCTAAAAATATTTAACACGAGGAGGAAATGAAGTTTTAATAAAATCGGTGTAACGAGCACTACCTATACATATGATGTCTTTTTTTGGCTTCATAAAGCGATTATTAATAAAGTAAACAGTGTGCTCGCCCAATCCTGGTGGGGTCATGACCAAAATTAAAGAGGTATCCATTGGATGTCGTGGAAAAAATTATGTCAACATAAAGACCACATAGGAATATGATTCCAGGCTTTAGAAGATTATACACCCAAACAGCTATGGTGTCTCATTGAGTTTTCAGATTCTCTATTCGCAAAGGTTTTTAAGGGCAGATACTTTCGGAATATAAACCCCTTAGATCCCATTAGATTGTACTCTCCATCCTACGGTTGGAGAAGTATGACATCAGCTTGATCTCTGGTTAACAAATGACTAATCAAGAGAGTTTGAACGAGAACATCCATCTCCATATGGAATGATCCATGGATTCCAGCCTCACACTCGAGAGCAGCAATTAGTAAAAATTTTAGTAAGGATTATTACCATTATCTTATAGTGGACCAATTGATTAATCAAAGGACTCGGATGTGGAACAGTCCTCTTCTTTAGGAGGTAATAGTGACTGTGGTTGTTGAGCTAATCACCACTATTCCAACTAGTCGTATCCTGAAACCAGATCACTATAGGTGGCATTTCACTAAATTCGGCAAATATACAGTTAAATCAGGATATACCATTGAACATAGCTTCTCTGCATCTTCTACGGATACTATACTCATAGGTCCAGATGTAAAAAACTTACATTCTTACTCGTGGAAGTTAAAGTGCCCTCCAAAAATCAGAAATTTCATCTGGCAAGTCTTTTTCTGGATGTATTTCGGTAAAAAAGAATTTAAAAGCAAGAAGAATAAAATGTGATATCAGGTGCGGTCATTGCAGAGCGGAAGAGGAATCAGTCAACCATGTCTTATTTGAGTGTCCACCGGCAGTTCAAGTGTGAGCCCTATCTCAAGTACTATCCCATCCGGAGGTTTTTTCGAGAAGGTCGATATTTTTCAATTCTAGATTATTTGTTCTGGAGAAAGCCCTCTGATGCTGTGGATACACATTTTCCTTGGATAATATGGTATATTTGGAAGAGTAAAAATGATAAGATCTTTAAAAATATTGATCATAATTCACAAGATACTCTTAAGAGTGCAGTAACAGAGGCAGTGATATGGGAGGAAGCGCAATTGTCAAAAACCAAGGGTGGTGAACCAGGTGCTCCTAACAATGAGAGAATTTCAAATTCGGTTATACCTCCTTTTGGAAATTCTTGGTGTTACGTTGATGGATCATGGAAAGAAACCAAAAGGTTCTCGGGACAGGGTTGGGTTCTTAAGCAAGCTGGAAGGAAGAAATCTTTATTGGGGCCAGGAATATTCGCCGCAGTCTCGCCTCCGCACGCTGAGTTTTAGGTCCTTATTTGGGCTATGGATTGTATGGTTATTCTACCGAAGATGGACGTCAACTTTGCTACAGATTGTGTAGACTTGGTAAAGATAGTGTCTACACCAACAGAATGGTCAGCTTTTGTGATCCACCTCGAAGAGTTCCAGAGAAGCAAAGTGAATTTCAACACCTTCTCTATGTCACATATCCCACACGCAAACAATACCAAGGCGGACAAATTAGTAAGGAGCGTGCAAGTTCTTCCTTCTTCAACTTTTCATGTAGACACTTTATACCCAATTTGGATTTCTCAATCAATGGAACTTTTATTTTCTTTGTTGACAAAAAAATGAAAATACACCAAAAGAACAAACATTTACATTTAGCTTTAGGCAAAGAAATATAGTAATCAGATATATTAAGCTATAATAATTGACTTTTATCGAACTTTGTTTGTGTTATTTTCTTCCTAAAAACAACTTCAGTGTCAAACCTATATCCATCAATCTTCCTCACCTCAACAATTTTCGATCTCCAGTCACACATTTTCCACAAATTTCATTGATTCATATTCTGAGCTCTGCTGCTCTAGTGGTGGATGTAAGCTTCGTAGAAGGTGGATCTGTGACATATATGTATCTCTTTGTCAGTGATGGTGACAGTGACGGAGAAGAGAAGAAGTTGGATGAAAGTTAAGGGGAGATGAAGAAGAAGATAAGAGGAAGAGAGATAATGAGAAGAAGAGGAAGAAGAAAGTTTTTTGTATAAAAAATGCCAAAACAAATTAGTTGATTATTCATTCATGAAGTCGGTGACATCATTATTAATTTGGGAAGAAAGAAGGAGAATACAAGAAGACGGAGGCAGAATATCGAAGATAGAGGAAAGTTTTGTGGATAGTGGCAGAGAAAACAAAGAGGTTGAAGAAAGAAGATGTTGAAGAAAGAGAATTATTTTTCAATACATAAAACAAACAAAAATGAGTTTGAAATCTTTTTTATGTAAATAAGTTTGAAATTCAATAGTCACAATCAAATAAAAAACATAACTTTACGAAATAGAATTTTTTTTTGAAGAGTTACATAAAGGTTTTTATGGTCATTTTAGGGATGAATTTAGTTAGATACCTAATTTACATCATATACATGTTACTTAATGAAATTAGTCCATAAATGTATTTTTCAGTCCAATTTCTCTCTTTTTGTATCTTTTATGCATTAGAATAAGAGTTTTTTTTGTTCTAACGAATATGATTGGTCAAAGTGAGATGGAAATAGAGTTGCAAAACAACAGTGACAATAATTGTGGTAAGCTATACTATCCAAAATACCTTGATAATCTGTGAAAACAGTTGTAACTTTGCATATATCTACTACTAGTCCTCTAGTCATTAGTATTACAAAAATTTTATATTTGTCTTTGTTCATCATCACACCATCTCAAATTAAAACAAACAAAAAAACATCAAATCAAACAGATATCTATATATATAAAGTAAAATGTTTTCTATTCTCTTTCATCCACTTCTTCCTATGAGTTTTAAAATTTTGACACATCACATCTTTTCATTTAATTACTTATGTTTTTTTTCTTTTTTGTAACATCATACTTAAATGATCATTATAATTATTCATAGCATTTAAGTAGAATATGAAGAGACATTTATGTATAAATATATCAGATATATAATATTATATATATAAATATAATGGCATTAATAATTTTGATTTAAACTTTTTTAAAAAACAAATTATATAGAACTTTGAAAAAAACTATTTTTAAAAACATAACCTTTTAAAAATATTTAGAATAACTTTTCTAAAAGAATAATTTAATAAATTAATTTATATCTATTTTTATATAATCTAGAACAATAATTACTTTTAAACACGTAAGAAATGAAAAAAAAAAATATATAGTTTAGAAAAATCATTAATTTTAAAACTTCAAAGTCAAAATTATATAGTTTTGAAGAATCACTACTTTTAAATAAAAGTAAAAAAGGAAAATTACATATACATAAAAAATAGATTTAACAGAAATAGGACAAGAACGAGAATTAAAAAAAAACATCTTATTTATATTCTATAAAACTCATAAACATGAATAAAATAGATTGGAAGTGAAAACAAGAATCAAAATTTTAAAAATATACAAAATGTATAAAATGGTAACAATAAATCAACAATCACTACTTTTAAAACATAAAAGTGAAAAAGGAAAATTTCATATACATAAAAAATAGATTTAATAGAAATGGGGCAAGAACGAGAATTTTAAAATTAAAAAAAAAACTATCTCATTCATATTCTATAAAACTCACTAATATGAATAAAATAGATGGAAGTGAGAACAAGAATCAACATTTTGAAAATATACAAAATATATAAAATGATAACAATAAATCAACAATTTTTAAGGTTGCAAATATCAATTAAAGGAAATTTTAGATACATCACATTTTTTAAATCATGAAATATATATAAAATAAAAATATTTTATAAAACTAAAAAGCTAAAAAAAATTAAAGAAAATAAAATCACACCCATAATGGAAATTGGGAGAACAAATAAAGACAACTAAAAGAAAAATACTATAAGAATAGTCCTTATAAATTTTAAATAATATGAAATATAAAAGAAATAAAAAATGAAATATTTTTTTAAAATATATATTTAAAAAACAATAATCCGAGCAAATCGCGGAAATTCTCTAGTATTTTTTAATAATACAATCATGGTTATCAAATTCTGATTTGAAAACTGATGTGTCTTTTTTCTTTAGATAAAAGCAAAGTTGTGAAAACCACATGCAAAGCTCATACAACCAGGTGTTTCAAATGCCAATGGATTGGTCACTATGCTACGAATTGTCAAAAGCAGAAACCGTTGATGACTTTGGAGAATGGTGGAGTTGAATATGTGGTTGAACAAGAAGATGCCGGACCCATCTTTGATGAAGAAAAGGAGAACCCAATTTCCAAACCAGAACAGGTTCAAAACCAAGCAGCCATAACACTCAATGTAAGACCTCTAAGAACACATATTTTCTTGACTTTAGTGTTTTGAAATCTGATGATAATGGCAAACGTTTTGATCTTGGAAATGATAAAGAATTTTGTGATCAAAATCCTGTTTTTGAAAGCTTGATTCTTTCTTCTGAAAATGTTTTGAACAAGGATGAATTTTCTGGTCCTTTGAATGCTCTTGATATTGGCACATATGATCTTGGTCTTGGAAGTTTTGTGTCAATGCAGAAAACATCAGATGAAGAACAAATCTGTGGTCGTCAATCAAACCAAGAAGGATCTTCTTCCATTCAAAAATCGAATCAAACTCAAGGTGAGTATTGTTCTGATTATGATTCGTTTACTTATAACCCTTTTCTTTTTAATGTTCCAGATTTGAGGACAAATTTTTTTGAAGAGAGAGTGAATGATAAGAATCTGGTCAGCAATCCAGCACAACATGGTCTAAGTATGGAGCATAAACATGAGATGGACAATCCGTTAAGACAAATGGAGGTTAGAGAGCATTTCTCACTGGAAGGCGAGCACAAATTAGGAAGATGTTGCTCAGATTCGGGAAAGCCTACACAACTTATGAAGTAGACATACAGATTCAGGAAGATCTTCCTAAATCAACACTTGAAATGAACCTGGACATAAGCTGAAGAGTCAGGGAACATTAGGCACACCATTTTAAGGCTCAAGAATCATGTTCAACTGTCTTAGTCAATATCATTAAGTATTTAAGTTTTTTTATGTTTAGTTGTTCCACAAAATAGTTAGTTATTATTAATTTTTTTCTAAACATTGGATTATCACAAGCTACGCATGGGTTGTATAATTTCTTTCGTTTTAATTATTTGTATAATATATTGTAGTTAATCTTGGGTAACATATAATTATTTTTTTTCCTTTTTGTATTTTATTTGGTACATTTTTAAAGGTAATTATGTTTTGATATTTAATTTTTGCTTACAATTGGACAAAATTCTCATTTCAAATCTAAATCATCAAACCCGTACCAAATTTTCCAAACCCAAATCCAATCCAATTACAAAATAATCTAAATGAAATAAATATTTAGATACCAAATTAACTGATCCCGAACCCAACTAACCGAAATTTATTTAAAATAAATATTTTAAAACATTTATAAAAAACTATAATATTTAACTGAAATTAATATCATTTTTACTTTATTTTTGTATACTGTTTTAAAACCAAGAAAAAATTGATCCTAAAATAAGATTTATTTTTTAGAACAAAAAAATCGAAAACCCGAACAAAACCAAATCAAATGATTGTATAACCTAGAGATTTTCTATTCAAATTTCGGTCCGGTTTCAGTTTAGTTTTTTCGTTTTTTTATTTCTATAAGTTAGCTACCATACTAATATCATATATATTCTGGTTTGGTCCGGTTAATATATCTTCAATTATCGGTTATTTGGTTTTATCCTAAAAACCATAATTATATCTTAAATTTTTTCTAGATATATAAATTAAAGTTAATATTATTATTTTAAGTTCTAAATGCATCAGTCACCCAATTTTGATATCTAAAATAAATAATATTTAGTATAAATGAAATAACTTATGAGTTAAAAATTGAAATATATTATATTTTAATCAAATACCTAAAAACTAAAATAAATCAAAATAGTTATTAACTGATATTCTTCTTTTTTATCCGATATTTTCTTTGAAAATGTTTTAACATTTTTGTAATATCATTTGGTAATATAATTGTTTAACATTGTAGATAAGAGACTATTGACAGACGATTAGCAGTATAAGGAATTGGAGTTGTTTTGTTCTAATGTTGATGTTCCTTTCTTGGTGTGAGAACATATTATATTTAGGCTCTCTTTTTTGACGTGAAACTTAACAATAATGATTTTATCAACTTGGAATTGGAACCTTTTATGGTGTATATATCTACCCTATTTTATTCTTTGTATTTAGATTGCTTTGTCCAATCTATGATTAAAATTTGGATAACCTGTTTAACCTCCTTCAAAAATAGAATAAAATGCACTAAAATATTTAATTATTTTATAATAAAATTATGTATTTCTATAACTAATTAAAATAACTAATTTTTTATTTTACTAATATTATTTGCAAAGTATATTTTAAAAAAAATTTACAAAAAATATTTTAATTACAAAATATGCCATTAAATTTATTAATTAAAAGAGTTTGGTAATAAATATTGCTGGAGTTATAACGGTCAATAACAAGTTAACTCAGCAACTCGCTACTAACCTGGAAATGATAAAAAAAATATAGTTTTTATTGAAAAGGTGACTCGAAATTTTTGGCAAGATTCTAAATAATAAATTCGATATACTGTAATTAAAATAATCAACTAGGATACTAGATCCTCAAGATCTTTTCAAATTTTAATTTCGAAAATTATGCGGCAAGCTACACAATATCCTGTTTTTTTTTTTTGAATCACAATATCCTGTTTAAAAACCCTAAATCGACATATATTTTCATCCATCTCATTTCTTCAATCTTTTCACCTATGAAAATTTTCGCTTTAATTAGTTTAATTTTGGTTGATGAATGTTTCACAGGTAGAACTCGCTTTTGAAATCCGAGTCTCCGAATCTCCTTCGATTTTTCTCGCTCGCTCCCACCGCATCGTCATGGTAAGTCAAGTCCAATTAATCACATTTTTTTTTATCTCTTGCAGATCTCGTGATTTAAAGGTGGTGAAACACAAAGCTGAAGTGAAGAGCACTGATGAAAGTTATATAATTCCCAATCGCTCTAAATCTATTTCTGCATTTTCATATCTTATTTTTCTATTTTGATTTTTAATTCAACTGAGAATATGTGTCTCATCATGTTATTTAATCACGATTTCTTAAAAATCACAGGATAAATGGCATTTGGGATTTGATACCTTTTGAGAAAGAAAGGTATACAGACTTTGGTTTGTTAATTTGATTGGGTTTTCATTAATGATGATAATTACGTGTGTGTTGGGTATAAAGCCACCGAAGATTGATATAACCGATTGATCTTTGGTGTAAATGAGATTATATTAATTTGTAAGGATTGTTTTGGTTTGTAGTTTGTTTATTGTTATCGAATGTATATAGTTCTTATTCCTAATCCTGAGCTGTGTGGTGTATTAAAGTTTGGTGGAATGATTCTGGATATGGATTTTTGAATTAGATCTATGTGTTTAACTGTTTAGTTGTCTTTATACATTGATTTGTAAAAGGATTCTTATTGTGGGTGGAGACATTCCCAGACAGTGTCAATCTACATTGTCTTTTCATCGAAGTCACAACTCGAGATGGTATTCAAAAGGTATATATCTGAGTTTCATAGTGCTGCCATTGAACATGAAGTTTTTAAATATTATTATCAAATACATAATGCAATTATGTCTCTGTCATTTGTTTGATTCTAGGTGATCAAGAATCTTAAATGCAAAGAACTTATTATAACATTAACTTCAAGACAAGACACGAGTGTCAATTGCAGCATATGGCTTACCTGCTCTTTGAATTGGAGCAGTTTTATTTCTTTCGAGAACCAGTTTCTTCCTTCTGAGCGACAGGTCTGAGAAGAAATCCGAATCACTTTTTTTTTCCTTACATGCCTCTTTATATATAATTTTTCCATGGAGATCTAGAGAGTAACAACAAAACCTTTTCATTCTTTCTTTTCTTAGAAGAAGCACTGAAGTCAAATCTGCAAATCATTCGAGTACTCAAATACTCTAAGCTTCTCACCATAGTACACTTGATAAGAATTGTTTCTGATGAAGGACATTGGTTACCTGTGAAGCAGTCTGATAGACAGGTAACACAAAACCCAAATAAAACTGTCTCTTTCTTTTTTTTCAACAAATATTTCCATTGAATTCAAAGAGTAAATACAAAGAGTTTTACAGAACTTCTGAAACACAAATATTACATACACAAAAGTATGTATTATACATTAAGAAAATACAGCAAAAGGGAATTTGACGAAGCTTTCCGAAGAATAGTCTTACTCGCTAACCGATCATAAAATCGATTATTCCAACTTTATATTTGATTTTCTCCTTTGTGATTTGTTTGCAGCATCTCTAGATGAACTTTTTTGACAAATCACATCTTGAAACCTGATGTATCCACAGTGTAGTTCTGAACAGTATATACAATAGTACCAACATTTCCGTACTAAAGTCTTTGTAGAATATCGAGATACCTCATTGTAATCCTCATTGTGATGTTGTCCGTTGCATCCACCCAATCTGACAAATATAATGTCTCTAAGAAAAACCAAGAGAAGACAAAATTTTGTGAGTGTCCGGACACTACCCAAACGACTTATATTTTGATACAAGCGCATGATTGTCAAAAGTTGATGAACCCAATAAAACAGCCACAGAAAAGCATTGAGATCTAATGAATTCCAAGGCGGTTTAAATATTTCTAAGTTATGTAAACAACCGCCAGAGAAATCACTCAACGGACTAAAACCGACACAATTGATCAATCCATACATGGAGTATTGATGCCCGACAAACACTGTCTCTTTCTAAGTTACATTTATATACAATGAGATTTTCTTTGATGGATTAGTTTATGTAATGATTTCTGAATAGGTTTGTCAAGGCAAAAGGTATGAGGATGTGGAGAGGTACAACTTAGAGATGTCGGAATACTAACCTTTCATTAATTATTATTGTGTGGTCGAAGGTGTAGCTGCGATTGCTGAAACTGCTGTATCTAAGGCTTGGTCTCAGACTGAAGATGAGGCGAGTCTGCAGTGTTTCTCTGTTGCTGTTGTCTTCTCTGTTCTTGTGTTTCTTTTTGTTTTTAACGTTTAATAAATTCTAGAGTTGGCCATATATTTTGATCGAGTCTTGAATTGTTCTTCTTTCTTATATTATTTCTGCAATTTTTACTTTAGTGGCGCTAGCTTTTGCGTGTTAGTAATCATTATACAGTAAGACATTCAACAATAGCTTATATAATAAGTATTGCGTTATAATATTTTGTAAACTAACCTTAATTCGATTAATATAATTTTTGAATCTCCAACTACACATTACAAAGTACCTACCTAAATCCTTAGGCTCCACCTTTTCAATTTTCACTGGTTTTAAACGTGGCCTGTTAATCCTTAAGGTTAATGATTTATAATGGATCCTAAATAATTTGAATCAAACTGTTTACGATAAATATACAGTTTAAAAAAAAACAAAACTTAAACAGTTCCTGAAAAAGTCAGCCCCACGAATACAAACGAATAAATAGGAACACACCACTACACTAAAACACTATTGTTTTGTTATTCCAATAACACAATAGGAACAATTAATAACTAAATCAAATATCACGATATCATTTAATTGTTCAAAAACGAATTGTAAAAATCTCTAATTATCTATACTGAAAATATCTACCATTTAATTTTGAAAAAGTGTAATTAACTACACAAATTCTTTTGCACAAGAATATACTATAATTATCCACTCAATGTCCACTTTTACGTCAGATATGATCTAAAACATAATTCATAAAATTCAATTGCAAAAAAGCCAAATTAATAAAATTTAACTTATACTATATCATTATACTATTTAACAAAATTTAACTATAACATCAACATTAACAAATCAAACCAAAATTTTTTTAAACTAAATGATAAAAAAGTGAAAAACCAAATTGTTCCGTACAAACACGGGTTATGTTTATAGAGAACCAGTGTCGATCGGAAAATCGTCATAGATCTACAACCAGAAAAATAAAACCCATGAGATTAGAGATGAAAGTAAAGAAAAGACAGCGAGACTCACCGGATCTATTGAAAACGAAGTTCACTGCAAAAGTACCGGCGGAGAAGACCAGATGGAGAAGAGAATAATTATCTCACAAAGTAAGGGTTTCTATTATAATTTCATTAATATTAATATTATTTTGGCAAACTATATAATCCCATATTTATCTTGAGAATATGTGCATACTCTCCTTCTATTTTTATTTTAAAAAAATTATGCTATGTTTATTTTTATTTTTATATATATGAGTTATATAATGTCATAAAAATATGAACGAAATAATAATTTGAAAATAATAATTATTTAAAAAATGTTTAGCTTAATATTTGGAGAATTAAGATGTGATGAAAAATAAATAAAATGAATTAAGATGTGACCTAGATACTTTTCCTTTTATTTTTTTACCTTTTTGACTTTATTCTTTTTAGACATATTTTATTTTAGAAAAAATATAATAAAAGTTTTAAATAAAAAAGACACGAAATTGCTTTTTTCAAACTTACCAAATAAATTGTATTATTTTTACAATAAAAATTATATTATCTATTTTAAAAGGATTAAATTATAGGAGTATACTATATCATTAATATTTTGAATAATATATAAATTAAAATAAATTTATATACACCTTATACTTTTATTTTAAAAAAATGTCAAAAGTACAAATATTTTGCAATAACAAAAAATCAATTCTATTTATGAACTCCACAGTACGTTTTTAATCTAATATACATATTTTTTTTTATGTATATTTCATTTCTATATTTAACAAACTATTAAACTAAAAAAACATACAATCAACAAAAACAAAAATGTTTATAACTCTTAAACTACTACATCAACACATACTATGATTTATATATAATATAACTTTATAATTCCAACAAAAAAAATATATATATACAATAAACCACTTCAACTAATATATAAATTATATATATATAATAAATTATTATTATTTTTATAATTTTTGAATATTTAAAAAATATAACCTTGCGCGATGAGCGGATAAAATCCTAGTTATTTTTATTAGTTATATTATTTTGTATGAAAATGTAAAATATGTTAATTAATTAATATAAATGTAAGATATAATTTGCAATAAATAATTTATAGAGTTTTGGCAGGTATACCTTTCCAAAAAAGTCTTCTGTTTATTTATATGGAACTATGTGTGAATGTTGATCATCCTATGCATATAAATAGATCATTTTCTGAATTGAGTGTATTGGTTTGATTTTTGCAGTACATATATATGGTTGAGGTTCAAGCTTTTTCTCCTTCTGTTTCTTCTAATTAGTTTTTTTTTTTTAATATCGATGGTGAATGTTTATATATAATTTATCTTTAATATTTTGCATTAATATTTTTATTGTATGGCCACAATAGTTTATATGTATGCTTTTATAATATTATATCTACAGCAGTCGTCCGTAATTTAATATAGTAGATAATTTTATATTATTTCTTATTTTTTCCTTGTATATATTTTTGTTATAATTTTTCTCTTTAGAGTTGGTCATTGACTCATTGGTGTGTTGGCGCAATATTATTTGAATAAATGTCAGAATAACTTTATTTGGTAGTATAACTTTTATGGACGCACAAATTATCATTTTCTAAACAAATAAAACTGATTTAGCCTTAACAAAGAGTTTGTTGAAAGTGTCATCGATTGTTGTCCTCCCCATCAAACTCGTTTTACGCAGTTCTATGCCATGTTAGAAAGATCTATGCAGGAAAAAGGAAGACAAAACAAATCCGTTTTTCAGAAACTGAAAAATGTTAGCTTAGAGACTTCAACCGAAATAAAACTAAAACAAACTCTAAACAGAATGAGAATGAAAGAATTTGAGCTTACACTTGAGCCACAGCCAGTGCTGAGCAGAGCCTCCACAGCTATTTTAGATCTCCATGTTCATTGCATAGTCAACACTATCCGAAGACAGTTTTTTTTGTGAGATTTTTGGAAACGAAGCACCAGAGAATGGGACACACTCTTTATTGTCTTTTATTTTTAGTCCTAACTCCATTGAAACCTTACCGTCACATTTCTTGCCAAAGTTAAGTAAAATCGTTGCAATCAGTTGAGCTCTTCTATGAACTTTTCTCAGTTTGGTCCATGCTGTTAAGAGCATTAAATTCCTCTTAATTAATCTCATGGTTCACATTATGACAACAAATGAGAAGAACTGGAGCTTTCTTGTTCAAGTTTTTTCTCCTAGAATCACATTTTAACAAATTTAGCTGTCCCCAAAACATTATTTTCAAAGCATTACCTAGTTAAGCTCTATGGATACGCTTATACTCTGAACTTTGACTCCATAAACTAAAATCTTTCCGCCTGCTTCTTCGATATGGTTATTTTTATTGAGAGCTTCTTGAAAGATAATCTTGATCTTTGAGTCTTCATCCTTGTTTATCTTTTGCAAATACATGAAGAAAAAGGCCATCTTTATAGATGTATTTACCAACTGTGTTTATTAACGCCTTTGGTAACAAATAATATAATCAACATACAAACCAGAAAGGTTAACAAATTTTGTATTTGAAGGGATCTGGGTATTGGACATCTGATTGCCCGATTTCATTTGATTGGACACAAGCGCATAATAATTATTACCTAAATGCTGAAGAGTGTATACGGACCTTGCAGCCAATCTTCCTCCGATAAAAAGATTATCTTGTATCATTGATATTTACGCTGCATTTGACGCTTTGCAAGTCAATTATATACTCACGAATATGCTCAAATCTAACCAGCTATGAGCACTCGAGTGCAGATTGATGAAGTAGAAGAACTTGAAAAAGTAGTAAAGTAAGCACAATTCGATGGGAAAAGCAAGAGATTTTAAGCTGATGGTTTAAATGTATAAGCTGATGGTTCAAACGGTTCATATATCTCTCTATATCTATTCATTTCAATAGACACTTTTGAAAGATGTTAATCATGGTGAAAGTTATCACTTACCAAGGCTTTAGACACATATAGTATCCGTAGAAGTGTTTTCTTTTTCCCTGCTCTCAACACCTATCCACACCACAGAAATTAGATCAAAATAATAACAAACAAACTGTAGAAATTTCTGGTCATAGCTTTTGAAAATCGTACTATTCTGAAGCTGGTGTGTGATATTTATGCATTTTTGTTAGTTTTAGATTCATTTTCTTTGCTCTTTTTGTGCATTTTCATAGCATATAAACACATAGGATTGCATTTGTATGTGCATTTTCCTTGGCAGGTAGTGGAACAACATTTGATGAGGATTGGAGTTATTTGGAGTAGAATGGAGCAAATATTGCAAGTTTTAAAGATTTTCAGAGCCTGGCGGTTTGACTGCCGAGTTGAGGTGATCGCCATGAGACAAACAGTTGGTGTCGAGAAATCGTCAACGATCTGGCGAGCTGAGATGGCGAGTTACCAAGTCGCCACACAGCTGACGACTTCATCTGGCGGGTTGAAGTGGTCGCCACGAGCATGAGAACTTCAATAAAAAATCGCCGACAATCTGGTGAGCTGAGATGGTGAGTTGCCAAGTCACCACTCGCCTGGCGAGTTCATCTGGCGACTTCGTCCACCAGCCACCATCCTAAAAATCATGATGACCAAGTTTGACCACGTGTTTTGCATTCATTTTTAGTTGGATAGACCCAGTTTTGTTGGATAAACCTAGTGTCATTTGCTTTTACTATAAATAGTTTTAGAATCCTAATTGTGGAGAACCTTTTATCCTTTGTGCAAATCTAAAATCCTTTGAGTTTTTCTTTAATCTAAGATAAGTTTCTCTTTGATCTTTATTAATCTTTTTTCTTCTTTTGTTTTTTCTTTCTAATCTTTTGATTTTGCTTCTTTCTATCATAGGATTAAATGTTTTCATGGAGATCTGTGAGTAGTTCTTCATTAGGTTTTAGGGTTAAGTAGATTTAGGATGATTAAGAGATGATTGGGAGTGTTTAGTGCTTGTTTAAGTTGTTCCTATCAATTTGTATTTTTCTTAACGCTAGATTAAGGGAAAAATCTCTTTTCTAGAAGTTAGGTTTCATCATGCACCAAAAGTGTTTGATGAAATGTTTGAACCAAATCCATATAGAGCTCTGCATGTTTTTCCAATGAGAATTGATGTTAAGTATGCTTAGTAGTCTAATAGACTTGTTTTCAATGCTTGTGAGCCTTGTGATTGCCAATGAGAGTTTATGTTTTTGTTTGGTTTATTTAGGAACATATTCACGAGAGTGATGTGATTAGTGATGAGTTCTTGGCATTTAGGATTGTTCTTTATTGTTTTAGTACCTCCCACTCATTTATTAGTCATCTGAAATAAATCATCTTAGCCTCAAGAGCCTAATTTCTCTTTATTAGCTTATTTCCTCTGTTTTTTGTGTATTGCTCTGTTTTTGCCATTCACCTTTTAAATCTTGTTTGTCTTTATTTGTTTTTTTTTTTTTATTGTTTAGGTTGCTAGTGTTGCTTATCTTATATGACTGCACTTGGATTAAGCTTGAAACTGTATTGCTAGTGTGTTCATCTCTCTAAGTTTATTAAACCCATCTTACTATGATGACTAGGTTCATTGATGCCTTGGATTAGTGATTAGGAATTTATTTAATTTCCTATTATTAATTTGGCGCCGTTGCCAACTTAGGGATTGTTTGAACCATTCGTGATTGTTTTCAGTTTGAGATCAAGTCACCACATTACTTACTCCTTTTGTTTGAGTGTTCTTTTTCTTGAAGGTTCTATTTTATGAATTTCAGGAGTAGAGTTTCTTCAGACTTGCTTCCACTAGTTCCAGACATCAAGCTTTGGAGAGAGAGATTTCAAGAAACAGAAGGGTGCAACATTTGGTAGCTGACATTGAATAACAGCACCAAAACATGGCAGAGCAGAATCAGGGCCAAGGGAATGGCCAGGACCACAGAGCTCCAGAGAGACAAGTAAGAGCCATTGGGCAGATGGATGAACCAACAATCCATGGCCACAGATCAGGAATTAGAGCTCCAGCTGTGGAGAAAAACACCTTTGAAATTAAGTCAGGCCTTATAAATATGATTCAAGGCAGTAAGTTTCATGGGTTGCCAATGGAGGACCCATTGGATCATTTAGACCAGTTTGACATGATTTGTGGTACAATGAAGATCAATGGGGTTTCTGAGGATGCTCTCAATCTCAGGCTCTTCCCTTTTTCACTTGGAGACAAAGCTCATCTGTGGTAAAGGAGTCTACCATAAGGATTAATAACATCATGAGATCAGTGCGAGAAGGTCTTTCTGTCCAAGTTTTTCTCTACAACAAGAACTGCTAAGTTAAGAAACTCCATATCAAGTTTTTCACAGAAGGAACATGAGAGCTTTGGAGAAGCATGGGAGAGATTCAAGGGCTACACTATGCAGTGTCCCCATCATGGCTTCACAAAGGATAGCCTCTTGAACACTCTTTACAGAGGAGTCTTGCCAAAGTTTAGAATGATGTTAGATACAGCAAGTAGATGACACTTTTTGGGTCAAACTGAAGAGGAAGACATGAACCATTTTGAGAATCTGGCACAAAGTGATGCAAACTATGATGAAGATTATGATAGAACCACAAGGGAAAGTGGTGATGATCAAAGGAAGAATATTTTAGCTCTAACTGACAAGATATGCAAGCTTCTAAGTGCAAATCAAAGAGCAATCAACTATACTGGTGAAATTGATCAGAATCAAGGCTATCAAGTTTGTAATTTTGAGTTGCAACAAGAAGTTCAAGAGGAGATTAACTACATTGGCAACCAAGGTTTCCAACGGGGTTTCAACAACAACTTCAGGAACAACAACCTCTCTTATAAAAAAATCTCAATGTAGAGAATCCCCAAAATCAGTTTTACCCTCAAGCAAAAGCACATATTTCCAACACTCTACAAAGAAACTTCCAAACAAAACCCCAATTTCCCATTCAAGGGATTTTCCAGCCACAACAAGGGTTCTACTCTAATCATGGGAACCAATCTATGCAAGGGCAAAGCAATTCTTCAAATTCCAACACTCAAGAGGAGACTAATGCCTTGATTAGATAATTTTTAGAAGGGAAAATAAAGTATGTTATCGAGCTTAACACTATGAGAAAGAGTCCAATGCTAAGATATAAAGTTTGCAGCAACACATCAAAACATTGGACACTCAATTGGCTCAACTACCATCACCTTCTACAAGGCAAAGTGGCCAACTTTATGGAAAAGCTGTGGTTAAACCCAAAGAGTTTTGCAATGCCATCTTCTTTACTATTGGTACCGAGGTAAACTCCACTAACCCTATATGAGCATTGAGCAGTAGCCAATCTGATGAGAATGAAAAGGCAGTAGAAGAAGTATACAGACTTGTTCATGGCTCTAATGTTGAGAATTCAGTTTTTGAGAGGGTTGTGAAAGTGGAAGAGAAACCTAGGGACGTGAAAGAGATCACCAAGAACATTGAAAAGGTATAATATACTGAGATTAAACATTCTCCCTATGAGTCCAAGCTTCCATTTACTGGTAGATTCCTCACTAAAGCACAAAAGAAGGTCATCTCCAAGTTCAGAAAAGATATGAGTGAGATTGGTGTTGAGCTGCCAAAAATGCCAACCATTAAAGAAGCTCATCAACAAATGCTGCTCATTAAGGACATTATAGCCAATAAGGAGAAGATACAAGATCTTCTGGGCATCTCTACATTCCATAAGGACCCTCCAGCCAACCCCACCTCCCTTCCCAAGCTTGAAGATCAAGGGAAGTTCACCATACCTTGCTCTCTTGGTGCTTTAAAGCTTGATGACGCTCTTGTTGATTTTGGTGCAAGTGTGAATGTTATTTCTCTTGGGATGGTAGAGAGTTTAGGAATAAAGGAAATGAAGGCTAAACCCCTTTCTATCATGTTTGGGGATGCTTCTTCCAAATCTCCAATTGGTTTCATTGAGGACTATCCATTTAAGGTTGGGGAATGCACAATTCCAATAGATCTCACTGTTTTGGATATGATTGAAAGTAAGGAAGTCTCATTGATCCTTGGAAGACCCTTCTTCACAACTGTTAGAGCTTCCATTGACTTTCCACACAAGAAGGTTACTCTTCACCATATCAACAACAAGGTCTCCTATCCTTTGCAAGCTTCTACTACTGAATATTGTGGAACCATAACCAGTGGAGAGCTGGCCATCAAAGAGTAAAGAGCTGAAACGGTTGAGGTTATGAATGTGGTGCAAGATAATTCTTCAAAGCTTGAAGACTGTAAAAAAGAGGTCTTACATGGAGAGTGCTTACAAAGACATTTTGCTGAGCACATATGAAGTGCTGAAAAGGAGAGGTTGGGTAGAGCCACAAAGAATACTCTTAAGGACAAAAAGAAGTTTAAAAAACCCCATCTTCCCTCCCTTGATTCAACCTCCAAAACTCTGAACTTACTCCCATTAAGGATTAAGGATGGACACATTGAGTACAAGGTCAAGTGCAAGGGATGGGTCAAACCATTCTCAAGTGTCAAGGCCATCATCAGTCCTGAGTTCCAAGGAGATTCAATCAAGCTTCAAGAGCTTCTCTCTCAAGTCCTGACCATCACTCTTGAAGGCAGACCAGATCTCAACCCTCACTAGCATGATGAAGGGGAGTCAAGTTTAGTGACTTTGAAGAAGTTCACTTGGGAGGAAATCCCATGAATATCCTTTGTATATAGTCTTTGCATTTTTTTTTGTTTCTTAAGACATGTTTAGGTGGTTGAGTGCAGGTTAATGATGGAAAACAGCAAGTTTGGGGAAGTTTTCAAACATCAATCCTCTCACACTTTACCTCTCCAAGCTCAACCAATTCAAGGTAACACTCCAAACCTAATTTGCATTAGTTTTGTTTTGTGTTTAGGTCTTCTCTTTCAGGTTTACTTTCACACAAGGCACTTTGTGAAGTAAGTTTGGGGAAGAGGCATAGTATTTGACATTGTGTTTTTTGTTTCCTTCTTGAGTCTCATTTGCATTGTATATAGTTAAGTTTTCATAAAAAATAAAAAAAAAATATTTCAGTTTTGTTTTTTAAGAAAAAGTTCATATAGCTTTCATATTTGCTTTTGATGTTTCAGGATTGAGTCTTAGTTTCATATTAGGATTGCATTTGAATTCATTTGCATGGGGAGAAATGAGGAGATGTTCTTGTAGAATGCTTTCATTTGGAATGAGTTTGATGCTCTAGTTTTTGGTTCTGTAATGCATTTGGTGCTAGTATGAAAGTAAGGGTGAACCATGTTTAGATTTGATGGCCTTGATGTCCTTTGTCTTGTTGAAACTTGCATGAATTCTCTTCCACCCTATCAAGTGAGAACCTTAATTTGACATTGAATTATCACACTTTTGCATTCTATTTAGGTTCATGGATACAAAACACATATTTGAGTTTTCTTTCACATTTTTACCACTCTCTTGCTAACCCAAATAGATCATCTCACCCTTAGCCAAACCTTCTTTCAAGCCAAAAGTATTTCTTGTGTCATTGTGAGGCACTTTCTCCCTTGATTGAGCTTAGCATAGGATTTGGAACGACAAAATTAGGTTTTCATATAGATCCAGCTCTCATCTTTAAGCTTGGCTTAGATTTAGGTTGGTTGAGTTGGAGCTTTGGGAATTTTGTGCTTAAATGTGAAAATATCAAGAAGAGAAAAAATGAAAGAAATGAGAAAAACTTTGAGTTGGCTAGCTAATGTTGTGAAAAAATGAAAGGAAAGCTCTTGTTTGGAAGTTGATGTGGGAAATCTCTCTAAAAAAGTATAGGAAAGTAAAAAAAAATGAATAAGTAAAAGAGTCCAAAGTGACCAATGAAAAAGTAAAAAAAAAAATGAAAAGAAACAGATTTCCCTATTAAGTGAATGAGCTAAGTGATTAAAAGTCTTAAGAAGAGCTAGTGCCAACCAACTTGAAGGTTTATAAAGAGGGTAGTTAGGGTGAATTTTGGGATGGGTTTTAGTTGAGATAGGTAATCACACTTGGGGCATAAGGGTAGATGAAAGTCTAGTCTTGTATGCATCAGTTGTCTTTTACCTTTAACAATATGTCAAAGTTCAATCTCTTTTTGAGTGATCCCATGTTTTGAGTTTAACCAATATGTTTGAGGCCACCCTTACCTCAAAACCTTTATCCCAAACCAAATGAATCAATTTAATTTTGCATTAGTGTGATCCATGTTTGAGTTTAATGAATGTTAAAGGGTGAAATACTTGAAGTGTTTGCGTAGGTTTGAGTAGAATGGAGCAAATATTGCATGTTTTAAGGATTTTCAGAGCCTGGCGGTTTGACTGGCGAGTTGAGGTGGTCGCCATGAGACAAACAGTTGGTGTCGAGAAATCACTGACGATCTGGCGAGCTGAGATGGTGGGTTACCAAGTCGCCACACAGCTGACGACTTCATCTGGCGGGTTGAAGCGGTCACCACGAGCATGAGAACTTCGATAAAAAATTGCTGACGATCTGGTGATCTGAGATGGCGAGTTGCCAAGTCACCACTCGTCTGGCGAGTTCAACTGGCGACTTCGTCCACCAGCCACTCAGTTCATCTGGCGACTTCGTCCACCAGCCACCATCCTAAAAATCATGTTGACCAAGTTTGACCACTGTTTTGCACTCATTTTAAGTTGGATTGACCCACTTTTATTGGGTATACCTAGTATCATTTGATTTTACTATAAATACTTTTAGAATCCTAATTATGGAGAAAATTTTATCCTTTGTGCAAACCTAAAACCCTTTGAGTTTTTCTTTAATCTAAGATAAGTTTCTCTTTGATATTTGTTAATCTTTTTTCTTCTTTTGTTTAATCTTTCTAATCTTATGATTATGCTTCTTTATATCATAGGATTAAATGTTTTCATGGAGATATGTGAGTAGTTCTTCATTAGGTTTTAGGGTTAAGTAGATTTATGATGATTAAGAGATGGTTGTGGCTGTTTAGTGCTTTTTTAAAGTTGTTCCTATCAATTTGTATTGTTCTTAATGCAAGATTAAGGGGAAAATCTCTTTTTTAGAAGTTAGGTTTTATCATGCACCAAAAATGTTTGATGTATGAACAAAGAAGAAGAAGATTCACACTCGGCGCACATTATTTGGAAATGTCCGTACGCTTGTACGGAATACCTTGTCACACAAGGCGAACACTTGCGACCTAGAGTGACTTAGAAGGGAAGGAGTACCTTAAGCGGTGCACACCTTCACTCAGAAGCTACATAACCGTTAGAGAAAGAAAGACAAGTTGAATGAATTGTTTATAGTAAAGATCACATGTTCCACCTATGGATTGGAGGATAGAAGACCGTTGTGACCAGTCACTGTCATGCTCAGAGGCGCGTTTAGATTAGGTTTAGTTTATTGTATTCATTGATAATAGTTCTTGTAATCTAGCTAAGTATCTGTTAGGCATCTTGCCTATTTAATTATGTTGTATGCTGTTCATTAAACATTTCTCCTTCTTTACTCTCTCAGTTACCGATTTCTTTCTCTCAAGTCTCTTCACTCTTGTTCATCAATCACTCATATTTACTTTCATCATGAAATGTATGAACCAAATCCATATAGAGCTCTGCATGTTTTTCCAATGAGAATTGATGTTAAGCATGCTTAGTAGCCTAATAGAATTCTTTTTAATGCTTGTGAACCTTGTGATTGCCAATGAGAGTTGATGTTCTTGATTGGTTTATTTAGGATCATATTCATGAGAGTGATGTGATTAGTGATGAGTTCTTGGCATTTAGAATTGTTCTTTATTGTTTAAGCACCTCCCAATCATTAATTAATCATCTGAAATCAATTATCTTAGGTTCAAGAGCCTATTTTCTCTTTATTAGCTTATTTGCTCTGTTTTTGTCATTCTCCTCTTAAATCTTGTTTGTCTTTATTTGTTTCCTTTTTATTTTCTTAGGTTGTTAGTGTGGCTTATCTTATGTGATTAGGATTAGTGATTAGGAATTGATTTAATTTTCTGTTATCAGTGTGAGACCTGCTAATGTGAACGTTCATGTTAGCCTCGCAATTGTGTATATTAGCTATTAATTAAAGAAAAGCATGACAACTCACATTAAACATAATCAGAATGAAAAGGAAAAAAACTTCCAAGTGTAGCTTTGTCTGTTGTTACTAACAATTTCATCCGTAAAGCCAGGAACAAATACTTCACGCTGGACATCAAAAGAAACAAATAAGTTAAATCACTATAAACTAAACTGAAAGATAAATTCTCAATTGTGAAGATGTTCCATCAAAGACAACCTCTACAGGTTCGTGAATTTGCAGTCTCTGATTCTCAACAGCTAAAAGATCATTAATTTCTTCATTGTAATTCACCATGTACGGAACCCGGATTAAAAGCTAAAAGATCATTAATTTCTGATATCTAGAAACAAGGAACACGAAGCACACAAATTAAAAGTTTTACTCTTTTTTCGCGTGCATCCACACACTTTAATATTTGGTAATTGAGTTAAGTAAAGGAGTATGTCCTTCTCGCGATTCATAGAAATATCTGAACCTGAAAGAGAAATCACAGAAAAGATTACTTGAAAGATGAACATAATAAATCAGATCAAATCCAAAACTTTGCACATTCCGACCAAAACACTAATGACTTAGAATCTAAGCAAACTGGTTATTAGTTGAGAGTGTACTTGAAAACCGTCATAGCCACCGTAAGTAAACACCAAAAAACTGAGCGCTCGAGTGAGGGGTGAAATCGTTAGCGAGTCGAGGACAATCGAGCAACATATATTTGACAAACCTGAGCGAATCACAGAATTTTTGAGAGAGAATCTTCCACATATCTAAAGCACACTCTTGAACTCAAAAACACTTCTACTCTTTGTTCTCCATTCATCGATCTTCTTTCCGAAATTCAATATATTTTACTAATAAATCTTAAACCCGAAATGCGAAAACTTTGTAGAACTTTTTGTTTGCCACATGGAAATGTAATAAAACCTTTAGAAATAGATGATGTGGACACCCTCAAGAGCCTCAGGCAGCACCTTTTATTAGTATAGATTCTGAAAATTCTTGTTTAAATACATGAAAGTCATTCTAATAAAATAAGACATTGATTTTCGAATTTGTGTTTTCTTTTGTCTGAGTGAGAAAGTTCTTTAACTTGTTCATAGGGTTGAGCATGGCTTGCTGATATGGTGGTCAGTCAATTCATCTATTTGTGTGTTGTTTAGTGGTTAGCCAATGCATCACATCCTTTCTTAGGTGGTTAGCCTTAGATCGTGGGTATATCAAGAGTCATTCTACACCACTTAACAATCCCTTCAATCCAATTATCTATCCAACATCCAGCTTTAGTTTTTCTTTGGATCGTGTCTCTATCATTTTGGTATCAGAGCACCACTCTAAGTTTGGTTTCTTTCTTTCTATCATTTTCTTTTCTCTCCATCTTCTATAATTCATTTTCTCTTCTTCCATTTTCTATTTCTGTTTTTAAAATACTTTTTTCTATAAAAAAAGAGATAAGATGGAACTGATCTTTGTATTCTTCCTATTCTAAAAATATTTGTGGAAAAATCTTTTTAACGGAGGGGAGTGATGAGAATCTGGAAAGTAACAAAGAATCACGATTATTTTTTTGAAGCATATCTTCTCAACCACGAGGCTTCTACGCATCAAACTACTTGGAGATTTTTCTCAGCTAAATTATAAATCTCCTATAAGAAGAATCAGATCAAAAGGAGTTCATATGAAATATTTATGTTATTTTCAAAATAGGTGTTCTCCAGCTTACGCGAATTTGAACATATGTGCATTCATTGAACAATTCGGCCAGCCTAGATTGAATCAAACCACAAACTCAATTTTTCTACAATCATGGTCTATCATAGGAGTCCAAGAAAGTAAATTCAGACCAAAATCACCAAAGCAAGACTGATTTTCTTCCACAGTTGAATAGCATTTATAAAAGTGTGTTTCTCTCTCTTACATGCAAAATAGAGCTTTTTTTTTTCCCTAGATGATCTGCATGTTCAGCAATTATTATGAAAGAAAATTACTTTTAATTCCTATATATTATGAAGCTCATGACATGAATAAATAACAAGCCTTTGATTGATATTTTTAGAACCTTTTGAGTAGTTAAATCATTTTTTCTGATCATGAGGCGTAATACCCATTGATCAAATCCTCATTGTCATCTTGGTGCGTCTTATCCTAGGACATTGAGTTGGGAATATCAAGAGCCTTCTGAAAATCTTGTGCGACCTTTCAATCCGTCTTGGTGCGTCATATCCAAGGGATCAACCGGAATATCAGAAGTCTTCCGCAGCTTCTATGCGACCATTCATTCCACTGCCTTATTTATTTTAGTTTATCTACTCATTAGAAGTCAAAGATTATCCCTACCAACTTAGAGTGAAAAATCCTTTGGAGATTCTTATCAACTTATAACGCCCCAACCGTCCCTACCAGTGGGCCCCTTTGTCCTCTCACTAGACCCATGGGCTAGCCCACCCATGTCCGACGGTCGGTGCGTTAACCGGGAGGTTCTAAAGTCATGGTGATAGGAAATGAGCCTGGAAT
>KE155621.1:43316-54062 GCA_000411075.1 Sisymbrium irio | reverse complement strand
TGTTCGGGTGACCTTGGGACGATCCTCGGTCGATACGCGGGCGACTCTCGGGCGAACGTGGGACGACCGCAAGGCATGTAAGAGTTCCCTGGGTGAACACCAATTCCATCCGTTCAAATGGCAACTTCTCTATATAAAGTCCAACTGCAGCTATGTATCATTTTTTAACCTCGATCAATAAAATATCGAACTTTCTTTAAAGAAAACCCTTGTGCAAACTAAGTTCAATCCGGGATTGTCCTTTGTTTGTTTTCGCTGTATCAAGGCTTGTTCATCAGCCTTGTGGTGTGCATCGATCCATCCATCCATCCTCCTAAGGCCGAAAGAGTTACACAGACAGCTGTCCTCGGAACCATCCTCGTTCATCATCACTTCCATCCGGTCCGGCTGAAAGATTCACACAACCAACAGCCTAACCTCATTTTCCACCCACGGTGCCAAGTCTATAAGATCAAGGCTTTGATCTTATATAAACTGGTATCAGAGCTTAAACGCTCCTATCCACCAGGTTGTATCCATCCAACATAAATCTTTATTGTTGTTTATTTTCATTTAGTTCCTTTCATATATATTAAAAAAACAAACCGCAAACTGTTCTTATTATTCGTCAGTCATTTTCATTTTCAAACTTTAAAAAAAAAAAAGAACACTCATTTCGTTTTGTGATCCAGATTCAGGAGCAAGGAGTGGAGCACAAGACCGGCTAAGACCACCATTTATTGCCGATCTACAAGCACACCCGGTTTCCTCGTCCTTAAGCTCTTTAGTCCTTAGTCATACGTAGATCGTCTAGGGTTTTCATTGTTCTGCCTTGCATTCATATTTAAAAACAAAAACAAAAATCGTGTTTGATTAATTGCTTCCTTAAATTTTATCAATCAGAAAGTCAAAAAAAAAAAATCAGTAGTCCATTAGTTTTAATTCCGCAGAATTACTTAGTCTTACCTTCCTTAATTAGCAACTGTGCATCAATCATCATTTATTCCGCATTTTATACTTATTGCACGTCCTTGTTTTAATTTTGCATTGATACTTGTTTGTCTCTTTTGACAGGTACTTGTTTGTCTCTTTTGACAGGTACCGAACGAAGGCATGGGAGAAGCGCACCAACCTTCGCTAGCCGAGCTTCTGATGGCCATCACCGGCATCACTGGCCAGCTGACTGGCATCAACGGTCGTCTAGACCAAGTGGAACCGAAACTGACCCGGGACACCGACAGCGCGGGCGCTGAGACCAGCGAAGATCAGACCCGAGGATTTGTCCCACCGGACAATCCACAGCACCCGAGGAGAGACCATGTTCCAAATGGCGAACATCAAGGCCCAGCCAACGGCTATGGCCGTGCGAACAGGCACTAGCGACACGACGACGAAGATGAACCATGGCAAGGCGGGAAGGATCTCAAGCTGACTCCTCTTACCTTCGCAGGCCGAATTGACCCAGCCGCCTNGATTGGGAACGGCGCATGGAGTACATCTTCGAGTACTACCATTACTCGGAGACCAAGAGAGTGGCCCTTGCTGCGGCCCAGCTCACCGACAACGCTTTAGTCTGGTGGGATCGTGAAGTAGCCGATCGAAGGAGGTGCCGACTGCACCCTATTAGCTCGTGGGCCGACATGAGCTATCTCTTTATCAAGTGGTACGTGCCAGCGTACCATCACTGGGATCTCCAGAAGCGTTTCAGAAAGTTGACCCAGGTGAGTAAGACGGTATAAGAATATTTTGAAGAGTTTGAGACCCTGGAGAACCGGCTTGAAGTAGATGATGCCCCGGAGACACTCATGGCACAGTTCTTGAATGGACTCCAAGACCGCATAGCCAGGAAAGTGGAGAGGAAACCATATATAAATCTAGAGGAATTGCTCCATCTGGCTACCCAGGCCAAGCAACACATCAGGAGGAAGGCTATCTCAACCAGCCGTGACAAAATCAGTTGGAATCCACCTCCTCAATGTGGTTTAGACAAGGGAAGTCGATTGAAGCTGTGTCCAAGTTCAAGAAGACTACATCCGACTTCAAGGGAACCGCTTCCGGTTCCAACACTGCACCAGCCCAGCGGTCACGAGATGTCAATTGCTTCAAGTGCAAGGGGAAAGGCCACTATGCCCGGGACTGTCCAAACCAGCGAGTCATGACTATCCGCGACGATGGAGAGTATGTATCCCATGATAAGGCCGAGATCGAGCTGGAAGATTCTGAGGAAGAGATCATTGATTACCCTGAGATGGGAGAGATGCTAGTCATCCGGAGAGCACTCAGTACCATGGTTGACCCGGAGACAATTCAGAGAGAAAACATTTTCCATTCTCGGTGCACCATCAAAACCAAGGTATGTAGGTTGATTATTGATGGAGGTTCATGTACTAATGTGGCAAGCAGGTACTTGGTAGACAAGCTAGGTCTCAAAGTGACCAAGTATCCACACCCCTACCGCCTTAGATGGTTGAATGATGAAGCTGAACTTAAAATCGGTCAACAAGTCATCATACCATTCAGCATAGGGAAGTACGAGGACCAGGTACTATGTGATGTTGTTCCTATGCAAGTGGGACATCTTTTGTTGTGTAGACCTTGGCAGTTTGACAAGGAGGCTCAGCACAATGGACGGACCAACTTCTGCAGTTTCATGCACAATGGCAAGAAACACAATCTAGCTCCATTGACTCCGCAGGAAGTTCATAACATGCAACAGACCATGAGAAAAGGTGCAAAGGTAAAATTTACCAAATTTTTTTATTTCACCTAGACGTGCCCTTAAGGCAGTTGGAAAAACAGGGCGGTTGCTACTCATGATCTTTAGAGAAAGTATGTTTTCAGGTGGTGAAGAAACCGAGCTGCCAAAGGAAGTCCAGCACCTATTGGAGACCTTCAAGGATGTTTTTCCCGAGGAGATTCCTGCTGGCTTACCACCAATCCGGGGGATTGAACACCAGATAGACCTTGTACCCGGAGCACCCCTACCAAACCGGCCAGCTTACAAAGTCAAAGTCAACCTGGAAGAGGCCAAAGAGCTGGAGAGACAAGTCCACAACCTCATGTCTAAAGGCTACATCCGTGAAAGCCTCAGCCCATGTGTGGTACCTGTTTTACTTGTCCCTAAGAAAGATGGTACTTGGAGAATGTGTGTTGATTGCAGGGCAATCATATTCTAAGGTCTTTTATTAACAAATTTGTGTATACTTTGATGGTTTTCTGTTTTATAGTTTAAACCTAGCTGATCATCTTGCCCACCTAGAACTTGTTCTTAAGACATTTAGAGAAGAGAGGTTGTATGCAAACCTTAAGAAATGTACCTTATGCACTGATCAGGTAGTTTTCCTAGGTTTTTTTGTCAGTTCTCAGGGTCTTAAGGTTGATGAAGAGAAGATCAAAGCGATCCAAGAATGGACCACTCCAACAACAATTAATCACGTGAGGAATTTCCACGGATTGGCTAGCTTCTACCGACGGTTCGTGAAGGATCTCAGCACCATAGCCGCACCTCTAACCTCGGTGATCAAGAAGGACAAGCCATTCAGTTGGGGCCAGGCACAAGAAGAAGCTTTCATCCAGCTCAAGAACAGCCTTACCCAAGCTCCTATTTTGGTTTTGCCTAACTTTGACAAAACATTTAAGGTTGATTGTGATGCTTGAGGTACAAGTATTGGAGCTGTACTTACTCAAGGAGGAAAGCCCGTGGCATTCTTCAGTGAGAAAATCAGTAAAGCAGCCCTCAATTACCCCACCTATGACAAGGAGCTGTATGAGCTTGTGAGATCTCTTGAGACATTGCAGCATTACTTGCTTTCCAAGGAGTTTGTCATCCATACCGACCATGAAACCTTGAAACATTTGAGAGGCCAGACTACACTAAAGAAGAGACATGCACGGTGGCTGGAGTTTATTGAAACATTCCCTTATGTAATCAAGTACAAGAAGGGCAAAGAGAATGTTGTGGCGGATGCACTATCAAGGAGACATGCCCTCATTTCTACCATGGAGGCCAAGGTGATGGGGTTTGAGCATCTTAAGGAGCAGTATGAATCTGACCCGGACTTTGGAGAAACATTCAAGAACTGCACCCGTGGAGCCTCTGGACCATACCACAAACATGATGGGTTCCTATTCCGAGACAAAAGGCTGTGTGTACCACAGGAAACCATGCGTGAGTTGATACTAAGGGAAGCTCATGGAGGCCGTTTGATGGGACACTTCGGTATAGACAAGACATTGAGCATACTGTCCGAGCACTTCTTCTGGCTGCACCTTAAGAGAGATGTGGAGCGGTTCTGTGCCAAGTGCATCACATGCCTCCAAGGCAAATCCAGGTCACATCCTCATGGACTCTATATACCTTTGCTTATTCCAAACATGCCTTGAGTAGATTTTTCCATGGATTTTGTACTAGGTTTGCCAAAGATCTACAACAAGGATTCCATATTCGTTGTGGTGGACAAGTTTTCCAAGATGGCCCATTTTATTCCATGTGCACAAACCAATGATGCCACCCAAACCGCGGATCTATTCTTCAATCATGTGGTCAAGTTGCACGGTCTACCAAGATCCATTGTTTCAGACCAGGATCCAAAATTTATTAGCCATTTCTGGAGGACCCTATGGCGGAAGTTGGGAACAAACCTTCTATTCTCAACAACCTGCCACCCTCAAACCGATGGCCAAACCGAGGTGGTGAACCGCACCCTATCCACTCTACTAAGAGCAACGGTTGGTAAGAATCTAAGAAATTGGCTAGACTGCCTGCCGTTTATTGAGTTTGCTTATAATAGAGTACCACATTCGGCCACAAAGTTTTCCCATTCAAAATTGTTTATGGCTTTGAACCACTAACTCCACTTGATCTTAAGCCATTGCCCCAGGAAGATTTTTTGAACCAGGATCCCAATGCTAAGTCGAAATTGGTAAAGAAATTGCATGAGAAGGTCCGGGAGAACTTATAGAAGAAGGCCGAGCAAAACAAGAAGCAAGCCGACAAAGGCCGGAAAGAACTCATCCTAGAACCAGGCGATTGGGTTTGGGTACGCATGCGCAAAGAACGGTTCCCAACTAAGAGGAATTCCAAGCTAGCCCCAAGAGGAACCGGACCATTCAAAGTGCTCAAACGGCTAGGAGACAATGCCTACCAGCTAGAACTCCCAGGTGATATGAAAATATCTTCTAGCTTTAATGTTGCTGATCTATCTCCCTTTGAAATGTCAGAAACAGTTCTGCGGCCAGAACCATCTCAAGAGGGAGGGAATGATGTGGAAATAGAACCGGAATTGGACCAGGATGCCCAACTTAGTGCGGAAAAGGAGCCGGACCATGACCAGGTTACCAATGTACCAGAAGTGAGGTTAAGGCCACAGACAAGGTCAGTCTTTAAGGCTGAAGCGGGCCAACAATCGGAACAAGACCAAGCCGCACCCATCCCAGTTATGAGGTTAAGGCTGTGGACCAGATCAGGCACCAAGGCGCTTCAACGTGAGTTCAACCAAGCCGTGGCCCATCTAATTACTCAGAAGGACCTGGAAGACATCACGGCCCAAATCAATGGTCTTTCACTCTCACCCAAAGAAGAAACCAAGAAAGAAGAAACTATCCCGGCCCGGAAGGACAAAGAAGAAGAAGAAGACGGCTGGCCCATTTTGAAGACCAAGGAGGAAGTCATGCTGTTCTACATTTCCCCACGGTCATAAGAATAGCAACCACTTGAAAGAGAAGTAGAAGACAACAAGGAGTTCACACCAAAACGGCTAGCTTTCTCTTCCAAATCCAGCGCCCAAGTCAAAGGAAGAATCAAGCCTTTCCATAAATAAAATCCGATCAATACAATCAAGCCAAGGTATGAATTTACATTTGATTATCTTTGACTAACCCATTTTTATGTTTTGATCTCTTAATTTCAGCCTTTTAGTTATTTTCTTTTCCTTTTAAAAAGTTAAGGCCATATGTTAGGCCAATTTCCGATTTTCTTGTTTGAATTTCCATTTAATGTACTTTGCTTCAAATATCTCTAGAAGCGCAAAGCTGATGGACTCTATATAAAGTCCCATTGCAGCTGCGTATCATTTTTTAACCTTGATCAATAAAATATTGAACTTTCTTCAAAGAAAACCCTTGTGTAAACTAAGTCCAATCCCAGATTGTCCTTTGTTTGTTTTCGCTGTATCAAGGCTTGTTCATCAGCCTTGTGGTGCACATCGATCCATCCATCCATCCTCCTAAGAAAGAAAGAGTTACACAGCCAGCTGTCCGCGGAACCATCCTCGTTCATCATCACTTCCTTCCGGTCTGGCTGAAAGATTCACACAACCAACAACCTAACCTCATTTTCCACCCACGGTGCCAAGTCTATAAGATCAAGGCTTTGATCTTATATCACGAAGTATGTGTAAGGATTCTACGAGTATTGGTAGCATAAACTCCTAGTTATTTACATTCATAGAGCTCGAACATCACATGAATGTTCGAGCTTTAATTCCAAATGCAATCCTTAAGAACATATCAATGATAATCCCAAATATTCCTATAATAATCGTAAGGAATATCAATGAGTTTCATCATTTCCTTGTCGCCATTCGCACAGCAGTCTTGGGATCTCCAACATTAGCATTTGGTGAAAGAAATAAAAATGTTAACTACATCTACATCACTTTCCTATACACACTATCACACCACGATGCATTATATAATATTTGTAACAATGAAAATATAAATATGGTTGGTCTTGTATCTGTTATAATCTTTATGTTTCAATTTGCTCCCAACATCGGAAAGAAACTTATTTTACCATATATTCTATTTTCATCAGATTGAATTGCCCTTTGATATCATCATTAATGCAAATTTTTGAAGGATTAGAGAAGGACTTTGAGAGTTTATGAATGTAATCTAAAATTGTAAAAAAGCAGCATTTGATATAAAATGATTTTTTAGGTTAAATACAATTTTATATTAGTTGATAAAATAATAATATAATTTTAAATTTATATAAAAATGGTGAAAATATAACTCTTGAATCACAATGTTATCTGCATCAATACAAGAGTCAATATTTCTCCAGCTGGCACAAATTAGCACATTTATAAAGAAATATAGTTTGGTAAAACAACAACTATGGTTATAAAAATTAGTAGGCTACCATCCAAATTAAATACAAAAATATATTTTTTTAAAGAAAGTAAAAGTAAAACTTTTAAAAAATTGTATGTTAAATTAATTAAAAGAAAATAATTTCTCTAAATATGATGTTTTCAGTTTTAATTGCAAATTAAAGAAAAGTAAATTATAATTTAAAAAAGAAACATGAGAGCCCCCCCTCTCCCGGACCCTATATCTCCAGTCACCAGTGTTTTTATTGAAAGTAGTTAATTCCTCACTTGCTTGTCGATGAGTTTGATCAGTCAGCTAGGAGAAGTTTATTCTTCACCGTGCCTTCTTGCATTTTGTTCATTCCAATTGGTGGGGATGTTTGAAAGACGTATTTAGATACATTGTGACTCATTTGTGTGGACGTAACTGATAAGCGTCTGCCAGTCCGTGGAGTATTAGGTGGTGAGAAGTTTACTTACGATATTTGACCAGTTTTTAGAGAAGAATCTACATGAGAAAAATAGATGATCTCTTGTGTTAATGAAGTCTAAGCAGAGAACACAGGTCAAGATAGCTCATACATTCCAAAAACACATTTGATATCTGGTTGATGAGCGATTATCCATCACATGCCAAGTGCAGAAGGAATATCATGGTGTCGCGAGAATGAACCTAACCCCTTTATGCCAATTAACTTTATATGTAATCAACATGGATTTAAGAGAATGGATTGGGATCTAGCAGCTCAACCAAGAGATTTTAAGAAATCCTTTCTTAGGATCTACTTCTTGTTTTATAAATTTAATCAAATTAATACAAGGAATAGATAATACTTTTCTTTCAAAACCTAAAGCCCTTTATTAATCAAATGATAAACTAAGTGAAAAACTAAACATAATTAAGCTATAAATAAGATAATCCTTTAGTTTTGCTATCAACATGATTTTGAATAGTAAATCTAAAACCTCTATTCTCGCCTTAAGTATTTTCAATATGCACACAAACCAGTAGACTTAGGCTTCGAATGGTGACCGCATTTTTGAAGTGCGGAACAAGCGGATTTAAATGCAGTACGGTTCAATTGTGGTTCGTGCCTTATGCAGAACAAATGCGGTTTTTATTTTAAAAGTGCTTTGCCAAAGATTAAAATGGTTTCTATCAGATTTAGTCTCAGAAACACAATCGACATTTGTGTCAGGCCGACTAATATCATACAATATTTTGATTGTTCAGGAAATGTTTTATGGCCTTAGGACAAACCCATCTTGCAAAGAAAAATTTATGGCAATCAAAATGGATATGAGTAAGGAATATGATTGCGTGGAATGGTCATATTTAGAGAACCTTCTAAGGAAGATGAACTTCTCGACTATTTGGATTAGCTGGATCATGTGGTGTATTACATCAGTTCAGTACAAAGTACTGCTTAATGGTCAACTAAAAGGTGATATTATTCCCAAAGGAGGTCTACGGCAAGAGGATCCTTTATCTCCTTACTTATTTAGTTTATGTACTGAAACCCTTATACCATATATTCAGAAAGCAGAAGAGGAAAAAACTGGTAACAGATTTAAAAATAGCAAGGACAATTCCCCCTATTTCTCATCTTCTTTTTGAGGATGATTGTATTTTTTCTGTCAAGCAAATAAAGAAGAATGTCAGATTTTATTAAAAATCCTTAAAGAATATGAGGTCGCATCGAGACAGCAAGTAAATTTTGATAAGTCATCTTTACAGTTTGGACATAAGATAACGGAGGATACCAAAGAGAAAATAAAAAAAGATTAGGTATTTATAATCTCGGTGGTATGGGATCATACTTAGGGATTCCAGAGAGTTTGGGTGGTGCAAAAACTTTGTCTTTGGTTTCTTATAAGAAGTGCTTCATAATAAAGTGAATGGTTGGACTGTCAGGTTTTGAACCAAAGGAGTAAAGGAAGTCCTGATAAAATCAGTAGCAATGGCACTACATACTCATGTTATGTCATGTTTTAGACTACCTAAAAAGGTAACAAAGAAACTCAGAAGTGCAATTGCACATTTTTGGTGGAGTACAAGTGGTAATAAAAAAGGAATGCATTGGATGTCATGGGATAAATGATGTCAGGACAAAAATAATGTTGGTATGGGTTCCGAATAATTGAGGACCAAAATACAGCTTTACTAGCAAAACAGTTATGGTGTTTGATCGACAAACCGGATTTCCCTCTTTGCTAAAGTTTTTAAAGGAATATATTATAGGTATTCAGATCCTCTTGATTTAATTAGAGTGTATTCCCCATCCTATGGTTGGAAGAGTATTATCTTGGCTAGATCCCTGGTTAAAAAAGGACTAATTAAAAGGGTGGAGTCTGGAACATCCATTTCACTATGGAATGATCCTTAGATTCCCGCCTCTCGCCCGAGACCAGCAACCTGTAAATTTCGAACTTACCCTCCCTTCACTGTCAACAATTTGATTGACCTAGTTACTTGTACATGGAATATACCTTTGATTGAGGCAACTATCATCCTTGAAGATGCTAATATAGTCAAACATATACCACTTAGTCGAGTGCTAAAAGAGGATACATGGCATTACACAAAATAAGGAAAATATACGGTTAGATCAGGATACGATATCGAGCAGTTAAATCCTGATTCAAGACCTACTGATATTGTGTACGGTCCAAAAAAACCCCTTTTGGCCTATACTTGGAAAGTTAAATGTCCACCAAAAATGAAGCATTTCATATGGCAGGCTCTATCTGAATGTGTCTTGGTTACAAAGAATTTACAATCACGAGGTATAAATTGTGCTATACAATGTCCCCATTGTGGAGTAGAGGAAGAAACAGTAAATCACGTTCTTTTTGAGTGCCCTCCAGCAATTCAAATTTGGACTCTTTCAAAAATCACTTCTAATCCTGAAATCTTTCTCGTATCGTCGGTTTTCTCGAATTTTAATCATCTTTTTCGGCGACTCCCAAAAGGGATTGATAATAGTTATTTTCCATCGATAATTTGGTACTTATGGAAAAATAGAAATGAAAATATCTTCAACAATAAGGACAGAAGGTCTGATGAGATTCTCAATATTGCGGAAACTGAAGGAATACTATGGGAGGAGACTCAATTGTTAGATACAAGAAATGATGTACAACACTCTATTTCACATGCTAGTATAGTGGGACATGATGGATGGTGGTATTTTATAAACGATTCCTGGAAAGCATCTGATATTTACTCATATCAAGGTTGGTATTGTAGTAAAGAGGGGGTTGCGGAAAGCAGGATGGGATCTCGTAATAATCGAGCAAGTTTAACACATTTACATGCAGAGTTTGAAGCCTTAATTTGGGCAATGGAATGTATGAAATATCTGTAACATTAGCAAGTAGTCTTCGCTACAGATTACTATGACTTTGTTAAGATACTGTCTAACCCTGAGGATTGACTAGCTTTCACGGCGCACATTGAGGAGTATTATACATGGAAGGAGTTTTTTCAACCTATTCTCCATCAAGTTAATTCCACGTGCAGAGATTACAAAGACAGACAAGTTGACGCGCAATATTAGAGTTCTCACTTCAGAAATATTTCATACTGCTTTGGTACTACCGAGCTGGATCAATGAATCTTTGTAAATTACTTTTTAAGATGATGTATTTATCGATAAAAAAAATTAAAATT
>KE155620.1:47921-69735 GCA_000411075.1 Sisymbrium irio | reverse complement strand
ATACACATTCGCGGCTGGCCTCGTGAATGGCCAAGATTTCAGCGTGACTGGACGATGAAGCCACGATGGTATGCTTCATGGACCGCCAGGAGATTGTGGTTCCACCATGCGTAAAGATATAACCTGTCTAAGACCGGGCATTGTGTCGATCCGAAAGGTAACCTGCATCAGCAAAACCATTCAAACCATCTTGATGTTGGTTAGTGTAAAACAGACCCAAATCTTTCGTTCTTGTAGGTAACGGAGAATGTGTTTAATCCCGTTCATATGCCTTTGATTGGACATTAACTGAATGTAGACAATAAGTTCACGGCAAAATAAATATATGGCCATGTGTGGCTCCCCAGATACATCAAAGCTCCTATGGCACTTCGGTACCAAGGACTTCTTCGTCCTTCTTCGGTAGACCAAATGGATCTGTATCCAAATTCAGAGATCTCACAACCATGGGGCTAGACAATGGGTGAGATTGGTCCATATTAAAATGTTTGAGTACCTTTTATGTATATGCCATTTGATGCACAATGATTCCATTATTAATGTACTCAAGTTGTAATCCTAAACAGAATTTGGTTTGTCCCAAATCTTTCATTTCAAATTCTTTCTTTAGATATTCAACCGTTTGGATAATCTCTCCAGAGGTTCCAAGTATGTTCAGATTATCCATGTATACTGCAATGATCAAAAAACCTTTTTCAAATTTCTTTATGAAAATACACGGACTGATTGGATCATTCTTATATCCATGTTTGATTATGTAATCACTTAACCTCTTATACCACATTCGTCCTGATTGTTTTAGTCCATAAAGTGATATGTCCAACTTTATACAATGTTGTTCTGATGTAAGATCAATCCTAATCTCACGATTTGATGAATGATGGGGATTGAAGACTGGTTCTTCAACACTCTTTTTCAAGCCGGTGGATGGATGATGGATCGAAGCGGACTGATGGGAACAAGCTAGTTGCTTGTGCAACACTCTCAAGCCGGTTCAGTGGATGGAATGAATAGCTGGATGGATCAAGGACGCCACAAAGCATGGTGGAAGGATGATTTTATAAGTAAAGATAAATGCTTAAGGCCGATATTACACACGAACTCAAGACTTTAGGTTTAGATTTCTTTGAAGAAAACTCCGGTTTTTTTTATTGATAAAAAGGTAAAGATACACTGCTGTGAGAGGGGACCTAATAAAAGGGTCCAAACAGCTATGCCCTTCTTGGGGACTTGGAATCAGATTACACGAATTGAATGCCCAAAATTATGGCAAAGAAACAACTAAGGAAACAAATAACTATGGCATACAATTGCCTTATGAATGGAATAAAGGCTTAAACAAAAGATCACCAAGCAAACGGTTAGTTTTCAAAATGATATTGAAATAATGAATGTGACTTACATTGCTTTAGGCGGATGGCTGTGGACGTTTAATGAGGTGCTGCGTTTAGCTGAATGCTGAATAAGGGTAGTTCTTGCCGTGTTTGAAAGAGTGGTCAAGCTTCCTTTGCATTCTCTTCATGTGAACCGACTTGTATATAATAAACTTCTATGCGTGTTTGTTGGTCCAATCTCCTTGATCATTCCTTGCTCTTCACTTGAATCCTCCTTGGTCTGTTCCTCGGTGATTGTAAGTGCATTGAGCTGGTCTGTGGTGCTCTCAAGGCTCTGATGGTTGAATAAGCTGGATACTCTTAAATTGAAGCTCTCTCGCATGTCCCTTGTACCATACCTTGTCCTTGGTGCTTGTCTCATGACCGTAATGGGGTTAATAGCTTCTATATCCTCATCATGTTCTCGAGAACCTTTTGCCCTTTTTGACAATTCAATACCTTATGGGAGTTTCATGTAAATTTCATTATCCAGTAGACCATACAAATACGCAGTTACTACATCCATTAACCGCAAGTCTAATTTCTCTCATATGGCCAGACTTATCAAGAATCTAAAAGTCGTTGCATCCACCACAAAGAAGTATGTCTCCTCATAATATATTCCTGGTCTCTGTGAGAATCCTTGTGCTACAAGCCGTGCTTTGTATCTCACTACTTCACCTTTCTCATTTATTTTCCTCACAAATACCCATTTGTGTCCAACTGGTTTCATGTCTAAAGGTGTCTTAATTATATGGCAAAACACCTTTCTTTTCTTAAAAGCATTTAATTCGACATTTATTGCTTCTTTCCATTTGAGCCAATCTGGTCTCTGAGTGCACTCTAATATAGATGTGGGTTCATGATCCTCATTCTCATACATTACATCAAGTGCTATATTGCATGCAAATATATCATTAAGTTCGACATCTTTTCGGTTCCATTGTAATCCAGTAATAACATAATTGATATTTATCTCATTATTATCGGAACCATTAGTGCCTTGAGGTTCGGCGTCTCAAACTTCATCATCAGACACATCAGGTTTGTCAATGTCGATTACTTCCTTAACCACGGTTTCATTCTTGTCTTTTATTTTTCTGTGGGTTCTTATCTTTGCAACAAATTGTTCTACCACGTTTCACATGTGCCTTAGACTCAGTAGCAACTTGATTGTGTCCTTCCTGGACATCAATTCTAATCGGTGCATTACAAGCTGGTACATATGACTTAGTCACTCTATCTGGGTCAGCAAAAGAATCTGACAATTGATTAGCTAGCTGTTGTAAATGTATTATCTTTTGGACTTCTAGTCACGATCTTTAATACGAGAATCTTACCGAGAGAGAGATGATTGATTCCATGCTATTTCTTTTACCAGCTTATTTTCTCCCATTCCCAATGTAGGATAGTTGGACTCATTAAAACGACAATCCGCATACCTGGACCTAAACATATCACCCGTGGTCGGCTCAAGGTATCTAATAATGGTGGGAGAATTGTATCCAACATATATTATCATTCTCCTTTGAGGTCCCATCTTTGTTCTCTATGGTGGTGCAATTGGAACATAAATGGCACATCAAAATGTCTTTAGATGGGATATGTCTGGCTCATGACCCGTCAGTAATTGAGAAGGGGAATATCTATGCTCATTAGATGGTCTGGTGCGAATTAGATCAGCTGCATGTAAAACTGCATGTCTCCAAGCTGAGATCGGGAATTTTGATATCATAAGTAATGGCCTAGAAATCAACTTTATTCTTTTGATAAATGATTAGGCCAAGCCATTTTGTGTATGTACATGTGCCACAGAATATTCAACACTTACCCCCATAGACATACAATAATCATCAAAAACTTGGGACTTAAATTCACCAGCATTGTCTAGGTGTACAGTTTTCAAAGGAAAAACTGGAAAGTGTGATCTTAGATGAATGATTTGAGCAAGTAACCTCGCAAATGTCAAGTTGCGGGTTGATAAAGAGGCAGATGTGTGACCCTCTTTGGACGCACCAATCAGTACCATGAAGTATCTAGACGTCCCACAAGGTGGGTGAATTGGTCCACAAATGTCGCCTTGTATTCTTTCCAGAAAGTTTATAGTTTCTTTAGTCACTTTGACTGGTGATGGCATAATAACTTGTTTTTATGTGTCAATTAACCACAGCAAACATGCAAACAACTTTTAGGGTTTCAAACAAATTAGGTTTTAGGGTTTTATCTGAATTATATGTCCAATTAGGTTTTAGTCAAAATTTCATGCATAAGGTTTTAGGGTTTCAGACTTGTCCTATAGTGTTTTAGATTTACTTACCTTTAACCTCCACGAAGAAAAAAAATCGGATTTAGGACAAGTTGTGATCGTCCCGTTGTGCTGGATTGTATGCTGCGTATCGGATCGTGAGCTCAAGTTAGAATCATTGGAGTATGCAGCCGCCAGGAGCAAATCGCCGAAAAAGGAAATTAGGGCTTTTAGGGTTTTGATCGAAAAGTTGGCTTTATGATTTGAGTCTATGGTGCTGTCATTGAAACGTTTTCCGAAGAATAAAACTCCAATTATACTGATTTCGACCTAATATCGTAAAATTCAACAAAAAATTTTGAATCTTTAATCAAAGAGGAATCAAAGAGGAAGCAAAGATTTAAACCTTCGAGAAAAGAAGAAAACATAATTATATTAAACGAATAAACTTTCGACATCAAATGGAATATTTAATTTCTGGTGAACCAGAAATTTAAAGTAAAAGAAAGAGGAAAGAAGAGAAACCGAACTTTATACCCAAAAAACCGAAAACACAAAACCGAACGGGTAGGAAAAATAAAACTGATTTCGACAAAACCTAATACTCTGACTTATCGGAGATGATAAAATAAGGTAAAACTTTTCTCTTTCTGCAAGATACGAGAGAGAAAAGCGAGAAAAATGGCATTTCCAATAACCCATTAAAAATAAATAGTTATTAGGAGAAACTCATAATCGAAGAATAATGAAACACCTAAATAAATAGCCACAGAGCAGGGTCAAGTTACGGTATCAGATTCAACAAGGTGAACAATGTAGTTCTGCCCACGACGCTGTCAAACACCAAAATGAGTTGACTATTAGATCAAAAGGTAATGAATGCATTTTTACTCAAAACAATCAAAATCTGTGGAAGTAAAAACCAATAAATACGGAATCTAACGGAGAAAGTATAAAACATTAAACATGATTTTAAACTATTAAAAAAGGAGAAATTGAAAAGTGGAATCTTCAGACATCAGCACTTAAACTACACGTTTCAACTCATTTTTCTTTCTAAATTTTTATGTAAAATCCGCTAAAAAAGCATTGAAATCATCAATACATTAATCTATTATCTATTGCAAATCCCATATTATTGTGTCTTACCCTGATCTTTGGTTAGCCCTAAACAATCTCTTGAATATTTCTCTTGAAGCTATTCACTTTTTATGTGTACAAGATAATCTTCCTGGTCTCCAAACTATTCCTATTTACAAATTTTAATTATTGTAGTTTTCATTACAACAGCTTTCTGCTTGAATAAAATGATTAAGAGCATCTTCAATGGTACTCTAAATTGGGGGAAAACACTAAAAAATAAGGAAAGCATCTCTTAAATGGTACACTAAAATGAGGAAAAAATGAGTTTTTGAACAGTATTACACCAAATTTGAGGGAATACTGTTCAAGGACTCATTCTGGTATTAAACTTTTTTTATTTGCAAAGTGATCCCTGTATTTTGATAAATCTTATTATATACATAACTAAAATAAGTTAAAATTTATATGAAACTTTATCTTTTCAAATATAATTACAAAAAAAATCAATTAAATATAAAAGTTAAAATGCAATAATAATAATACATATATAAGAAATACAATAAAATAACAATTAATATCATTAAAATAAATAATTAATACTAAAATTAAAATAATATAAAATAAATTTCATTTTAGCTAATTTTCTTTTATTAATATAATAAATGTTAAATTTTTAAAAAGTCATAAATTTTGGTACAAATTTGAAATTTTGAAACAATTGGGTATAATTTTAAATCTTACAAAAATAAAGGGTGTTATTATAAATAAATAAAAATTTGATAAAATTAATATACTTGAAATATTCTGTTTTGAGGAAAAATATGAAAGAATAGATTGGAGTAAAATACAAACATTTTTTAGTGTAAATTCTTTTTGAAGGAAAAAATAAGGGAAACTATTGGAGATGGTCTAAAATGTATAAACTTCAACATAGAATAAACTATGACTGAGAGTAGGGACGGATGTAGAAGTCATCTTGACTGGGTGTACAATTGGAAAAAAAAAAAAAGAAATAAAAGGGCTCGAAGTCAGAGTAAGAGACTGCGAATAGGGAAACCAACCATCTCAGCTAAAATAAATTTCATGTTTAATGATACTAAATTTTTTATTTATCAATATTATTCTGGGTGCACATGCACCCATACCTATACCGCTAGATCCGTCACTGACTGAGAGCCAAGGCACTCAGGAGACCATCTCAAACTTACTTAAAATGCATCATTAGGTTAATGCAGAGCCAAATGAAAAACTTGATGAAGTTGTGGCAATCAATACTTAATAAATTGACAAAGTAACCGATAAACAAACAAACTTGTCAGGAAAAATTGCCGAATTACAATCAGAAAAAGCATGTATGCATGACTTAATAATCCAGGGTGCACCACAAACAACCCTCTGTAGTGTCCTAACAAGCTCAGGACCACCGCTGGGACAAGAAACTTTGGCATGTATAAACGCAACTCAAGATAATGGAAAAACTTTAATTATAATATCAGTTAGCATGAGCCTTGGTTTGACTCTACTGATCAACGGTGAAGGAACCGTCCCATCATGCCTCCACTGATTAATGAACAAAGGGGCCACAACACGGGTAGCTCACCTTTCAATGGTCAGGAAAGTCACAGTATGATGCCTCCCTTTTCGACACAATAGCTGGCCACAAATACACATTACTCCCACCAACGTTGCGTTTTCCTCCTTTTTTTGTAAGGCTAGAATAAAAGAATTCAGATGCCAGAGTCCATATGAGAGAGTGACCCAACATAATTCAGGCTAAACTTGATAGACCTCCCGAGACAAGGGTTGATCCTGGGAACTTCGACTACATCCTTGTAATGCTTGCCAAACACAAGAGCTTAAAATAATTACCTCTAGAGGCCAACATGCTAGGAGTGCAGCTCTGGAGATCGAACAAGTAGTCTAAGAAACCAAAAAAACCCATCATCTAAGGTAAATGATGTTAAGAAATTGTAACTTCACCTCTATGAAGATAAAATGACCCCAGTCACTTTAAATTAAAATTTGTCTTCCCTTGTACATTTAGAATAACATTATCAAAAAAAAATATTTTTAATATGCATGACATCTAAAATATAGTATAGAATATGATTGTATTATGAAAATTCCCAATAACTACTTTTTTGTGCCAATTATAGTATTTGCCACAACCTTACACAAGATCTCAGATGTAGACCGGCTTAAATCAAGTATCATTAACACTTAAATCAAGAGGTAGACCGGCCAAAAACTTATTTTATTTATAAATAATATTTTGCTTCTACGAGATGAATGATAAAGTGGTAGAAATTTTTGAGGATAAATCAAAATAATAATTCTTTCATATGTTCTTTAATTGGAACATATTCATGTCATCTTGACAATACATGTATGTTAACCTTCCATGTGTCACCATCTAGATAACATACCATATGCTAACAAGTCACTTATGGTCCACTTAAGTACCACATGGATCAAAAAAATATATTGGACGGAAACATCCGACAATTTAACATCATATTTCCATTGTATGTTTAGATCATAAATTATTTGCTGGAAGAAAATATCAAGGGATTCCTTCGGATGCTCTATACCAGAGAAAAAGGTCGATAGGAACAAAAAAAATCATTTAATGCACAAAATTAGTGGTAACTTGTAAGGTGTCATAATTACTAACCACAACTGATAATATTGTCTTTTACGATTTTTAAAAAGATTGAATTCATTTATAAATAATCAGGGCTATATGTTCTTTACCTCATCCTTAAAAATATGGCTACATTTTGGGATGTTTCCATAAACTTTTTATGCATATGCAGGAGAGAAATCTCTCCATTGGAGTTATGTTCTGCATGTCATCTCATAAGTCTAGCTATTCGCTCAGATTTATAGAACCTCTTCAACATCTCTATTACTGGAAAAATACTAAATCAATTTTTATGGAACATGTAATCTGCCACTTGTCTTCTGATACCAATGTCTGCGAAAAAATGATATTCCAAACGGTTTTTGTCTTTCAATAGATCATACAATTTTCAATGCACACATTTATCATATGACACAGCAATCCATGACCAGCTATAAGTTAAAGAACATTATAGAAAGTTAGTGATAGATTATCTTTAGGTAAAATATTTCTAACAAAATCAGATATTGCATCCACACAAAAGTCCTCAACCTACTTGCAGTTAATAGAGACAATATTTTGTCTCTACATCATTTATATAATAGCTTCTTAGATGCATATAATATATCCAAAAATTTCCTAGGTTCTTAGTTAAGTTCCTCAATTTTATTACCATCGTCAACATAACATATAATGCTATGTTTTCACGAAACATGTCATTTACCATATAAACAAGACCGGTATTTACATCTACTTCCAATTATAGTTCTTCTAATCTAGTTGAAGTACTACCTATCATATCTGATGTATTACCATAATACTGCATCATTGAATCATTTCTCCATGGAAATATTAAATCTAGTAACCATGTATAAATTTCAACATTAAATTTGTACCCCTCCCTCACCCACCTCTTTTTAGAGCCGATTGTTTGGGAAAATTTTGAAAGGTCACCTTGGTGAATAATCTCATTGTCAATTGGGGAGATTGCTTTCTAATGGAATAGCTGGTAAGTGGAGGCCAGATGCTTGTCCATGAAGGGGATGAAGAGATGTCTAGTATGGGGACATTACAAGACTGCCCGTTGTAATATATTTTTTTGTGTGTTGCAGATAGAGGAAGAGACATCAGGAGGAACTTGAATTTTCTTTTGAAAGATTCTCTGATGCCAAAGTTAGATATTGATCAACTGATAGATGATCTGGGAATTATGGGTGTAGGTGAGGTTCGGGAGCTTCATGTGTAGATCGGAGCTACCTTACATCACTTTTAATCTATTGTATATGGGAAGCGAGTAGAGAATTTTTGAATTCTCTTCCAATTACTTGTTTAGACTTACCTCTTGTACGCATATATTCTGTGAGAGAATATGTTTTTTTTAATTAATTTTGTTTTATTTTTATTTTATATGAATATATATATATATAATATATTTGTGGACTTATAATTTGAAATATAATTTTTAGTAGATGATGGTACTTTATAATATATTATATTAATGTTTTTACAACAAAAAAGTATGTTTATAATCAAATTTAATTTTCATATAATTATAATTTCATATTTAAGAAAGTTAAAATATGATGATCCATTTATTAACTTTATTGTCTCTTAAGTATTCTTAATGTTTTTATAATCAATATGGATTAATTAATATTTTAACATAATATTCAACTCATTTTTCAAATGTCTACATACTGTAATGGAATAAACTGTAATAACTTGTAATTGCAAAAAAATTTGATCCTTCTCACTATGTGAATAATAAATATAAACTAATTTTAATATTTAAATTTATCAAGTTTAAAATTAAAAAGTATACTTTGTATGTTTATTTGCCAACAGATGATTTTATGATTTATAAAAATAATTGATGAATTATGTTATTTAATTACATTTATCATTTGATTTAATATTTAAAATATCTTTTTTTAATAACTATAGAAGATTGATCAACTACTTATATTATTTGGAAACCCATCTAACAAATATGTTGTTTGGAAACATGTTTATTAGAGATAATACTATTCTACACTAATACATTAAAGGAAACTTACAAAAATACATTATTGATCATACATCTATTCACTTTTACACTTAAAAGAAAACATTCTTAATTATCCCCCTTTTTAATGGCTAATGATTAAAATGATCTTTATTAAAACAAATCTCAAAAACTAATCCCTCTTTCCTCTTCCCTTCTCTTCACGTTCTTTTCCCTCCTTCATTTCCCCTTCTCCTTCCCCTTTATCTATGCCAATTTCTATTTTGATAAAATCCCATTGCGGAAATTACAACGTCGGAGTCTCATCAATGTCGTCGTAATCTTGACACTTGAGTCACCTTAGAATTTTATCGAGATTGATTTAGATATTACGCTATGCTACTCATTCACTAAACTTTATGTGTCTCTCTCATGGCAGAAACTAATTTGGATCTTGGAAATTGAGATGTGATTGAGCTTTTGCAGATTTGGATATTAAGAGGAAAAAGAAAGAGATGGATAAAGCTGAGAAGAAACTATGGAAAAAAAAAAATAGCTCACTTAAAGGAAAAGGATAAATAAAATAGATTTGTATTTTTTCTGAGAACAACAATCATCGGAAAATATCAACGGCATAGTGACAACATATCAAGGAAAGAAAATTCTCTCGGTGTCTTCTCAGACATTTTTTGATAAATCAAGTTCATTGGTATATCCTCAGAAAAGATTATCAATATTTTTTCGGTAAATATTTTTTTTTTCCGAGAAACGAATATTGTTGATATCTTCTCACAAATCTTCTCGGACATTTCTTGAAAATTTAGCGATGGCCAAATCTTCTTGATACATTGTCGGAGATGCTGACAAAAAATATGTAAAACAGAGCATGTCAAACGTGTCACCATTTCCACTAAAAGTTTTTGATAAACTTTTGATTAATTAATATATTTATACACATTTGTCACCGCCTAGTCGGAAACAAATCTGATACACTTTATTTTTAGAAGGGATTACAAATCTGAAACAAAGTTCTCTTTCCTTTTCTTCTTGTTCCTTTCGTTGATTTGTATTCCTTTATATTTATTTTCTTGATTTCCTCTTGTTTCCTTTCTTCAGATCTGTTTGATTTCAGATTTTTCTTTTCTTATACAGAATAGAACCACCGAGTAACTCTTTACATCTCCACCGCCAGGTAAATCTTTACATCTCCACCGCAAGCTTAATCGATTCCTTGTAGATGCACTATTTTTGGTGTTTTGTTCTCAGATCTTGTTTTAGGCAGCAGATACATTAGGACCGGTACTGTCGGCACCACCGAAACTCTTTTCATCACCACTGCCGTTCACCCCACTATCGTCACCACCGTAGCTCCTTTCACTGTCACCGCCGGAACTTCTTATACCACCACCGCCATTGACGTTCACACCACCATCACCAACACCAACTTCATTAATAATAATAGATCTAGTTTATTCTTCTTTTTATTTATTTTTGGTTTTTATCAATTTTATGCAATTTGTAGTGTTTAATATTATTTTAGCGTTTTTTATTATTTTTTTAATTGAAATATATTCAGTTTTCGGAAACACATTGGAATTTATTTTTTAAACGTTCTTCGGTATGTTCCGATAATAATTCCGACAATAGTTTCCGATAATATTTGTGGTTGGAAAATACCAATAAGTTTTCGACAAGTGAGTATTTCCAAGACCCATATGACGACTAATCTTCAATCCTCGGAAAACGATCGCAAATCTTCATTTCCGACTAACTTCCGATTGATATGGTCTGTCGGGTCATAGAGCTTTTTCTTGTAGTGGGTGGTTTATAGAAGTAGAATGAAAGTAAACTTTCTTGAGATTTTAATATAAATGTAAGAACTTGTTCTTTTTCGCTCATTGGAGTCACTGACCTTCTTGGATAACTCTATTAGAAACTATATTATAAAGTAAATGACATTTTTTTTATTAAATGAACAATGAATCGTGATAAATGGTGATGATTCGTATGAAAACCAAACTTTCTGGGTACTAATGAGCCTAATAGTATAACTAAGATATATGGGTATAACTAGAATAACTAGTTCAGCTAAGTGTATTACTACGACTAGGAAAACTGGAAAAACTATAATACATTGGTACTACTGAGACAACTGGAGAACTACTACATTGATATACTTACATTTTTGTTATTTTCAGGGGGAAAGGAGTAAAAGTGGATGCAATGTCATATGTTTTGATTATGGGGGATTCTATTCAAATGAAGGGGAGAATATTAAATGGAATTTAGGAGAATATGAAATTCACACTTTATTGATGAGAAAATCAGTGGAGGATGTCATTTATGCTGGATTAGTGGAGGAGATTTACAGAAAGGTTTTGATAGATGCATCTACATCTCAGCTGAAAATTAGTTACTATCTATTGGTTTTAAACACGAAGAAACCATCATATATTTGGAATGATGATGATGTTTTTAGTTATCTACTGGAAGTGAGTAAAGATAGACGTAGAAGTGTTCTTTACATGTGGAGCTATTTGAGGGTGTTGATCAAAGCCATGGCAGTGTGCATGCTTCAAGACAGGATCATGGAATTGATGCTGATATATGTCCAAGTAATGATGAGCTGTTTTCTACGGCTAGAGATTGTTTGGAAATGCAAGATAACGAGATGTAAGAAGATGATACAGAAAGATCAGCACATGTATTATGATGATACTGAAGTCAGGCCTTCTGAGGGAAGTTCCCAAGTAAATCATGGATGGGAAGATGGTTTGGATATATATAAATGTCAAGAATTCGAGACTAGGCAGGAACTGCAAGCTCTCTTGGAGAAGGGTGCACATCAGAATTGTTTTGAATATGAAATGAAAAATACGGATTTTACACATTTTGTGACAAAATGTTGTTGAGCAAAAAATGGATGCAACTGGAGTTTAAGAGCTTCTGTGCATATGCAGTCAACTAGTTTCACTATTGTCACTTACAACAAGGTGCATACATGCTCTCGGGTTACTACAAATACGATTAGATAAAAAAGGAAAAACACACCTCACTTAGGTGCTTCTGTTTTGGCTGAAGACTATCCATGGTAATTCGACACACCAGATCCGAAAACACTACAATATGGTTAAGGCAAGCTTGGCGTGAAGGTATCATACTCGACAGCTCTGAGAGGAAAAAGACAAAGCTGCTAATGAGGTGCGGAGAAGTTATGAGGAGAGTTATCGGTGGTTGTATTCTTATTTGTACATGCTAGAATGCATGAATCCTGGTATACGGACTTCTGTGGACTTAGATGAGAAAAAAAGTTTAAGTACTTATTCTTTGCATTGGGAGCTTGCATAGAAGGGTTTCAATCCATGAGGAAAGTCATCATTATGGATGGAACCCACCTGAAGAACATATATGGTGGAGTTCTGATTGTTACTTCAGCTCAGGATCCTACCTCTTCCTAACTTGACTTTCGATCATGATCAAACAACAATAATTTTCTTCTTAATACGTTGTACTAGTTAACAAATCCAATCAATCACAAAATTGAATGCAATCAATGAATGACATATGAGTTCTCTAAATAAAAAAATTTCTTGAAAGTTCAAAGTTCATACTTTCAATGATGATGATATTTCCACAGATTCCGAACCATTATTGGATACTCTTTCATAACTGGAACTTAGATCTTCCACCTCTTCTCTCTCGGCTCCGGAATCGGTAAGGCTCCACTCGTAATGCACTAGATTTTGTACGCCCACAGCCACTCCCTCCCTCTCTCTTAGCTTTACATTTCAGCATTTCGTACACAAACAGACACGAAGAGATAATTTGACTGGAATTTGACAGAAATTTGGGCTTTATCGCCGCCGAGGTTTTTGGTTTCGTCGGAGAAGTAAATTAGGGTTTGTTGTCGTTGTTGGGTAAAGGAGAACATAGCGGAAAGGAGAAGCATAGAATGAATAAAATGGGTCAAAGATTTTGGGCTGAATTGGGCTCGAGACTCGAATTTGGGCTGAGATTTTTTGATCCGTTTTAGTCACTAGTAAAATTGTAATATCTCTGATTCATTAAATTCATTCTCGTCTATTCACTCTTTTTTCATTAAAAACCAACAAAACACATACCCAATTTTAGAAGAGAGACATGTCAGATTATAAAACTATGCGGAGAGACTTATAGGATTTAAGTCATGATTTGTTGATATGGTGTTTAGCTTTATTTTTTATAAATAATTGTAAAATATTTTATAATGTTATAGTCCATATGAATTTGTTTATAAAATATATTTTAGTAATTAATTTTGTGTTAGTTTAACATATTTTAATTTTTTTACATCAAATATTAGTATATTTAATTTATTTTTGTTTTTAATGTAATTATAATTAAAGCTACATTTTTATATAAAACATTATTATAAAAAAGTTTATTATTATAAAAAATATATTACTCTAATTTTCAGTTATAAAAAAATTAAAAAATTTATAAATATTAATCCCCAGATTAAAATCTAGTCATTATTTTAAATATTGGGAGAATACATATTATTAATTTTTTTTACTGAATGAACAAGAACCATTGAGCTATCTTTGCTGCTCCAGTAGTGGATGAACAAAAATAACATACAAATTCTAGAAAATTTATTGAAGTATTAAGATTACAATGACTGAGTCTGCGTCAAACTTGAGCCTTTCCGAGTTTCTAATACAGCTTTCTTAAGACTAACTACTGAAAGCGGCAAAGATAGCTCAAGATCCAAAAACCTTAATATTCATCATCACCTTTGTCCAAAGAAGAAGATAAGAAGCTCAATATGAAACCATCCAAGTCTCCTTCAAGAACCGAGTCAGGATCAGAGACTTCGTAGTTTGTTCTCAGATCCTTCACCATTCTGTATGGCTGCAGAAAACAAAGAATACGCAGCTCGTTTTCAGCAAATATAAACTCACATTGCAATTCGGAAACGAGTAAAATTTGGTATTACATACATGGAGAACATAAGTTCTAATCTGATTTCCCCAACTGATCTCAGTTAGTGATTGTGTATGTTGCGCGTTCATTGCTGTCTGACGAGCCATCTCTAGTTGGTCTAGCCGTGACTGTAGCACTGCCATTGCTGAAGCCTTGTTCATATGCTGCGACCTGCATACCAAAATCAAAGATGGGCATAAAAAACAAATTCAACCATACCAAAAGACAGTTTTCTTGTAAAACTGAATAGTAACAAGAAAAATTATTTATACAAATAAAACTGATACCACAAACCAAAATTTACTAAAACTTTTATATAGACAGATAAACTATTTATAATCAAACAGAACCAAAAAAAAATTTGAACCGAATCAAAAACAAGTTGGTCCTACTTCAATATACCTTTCATTCTGACAAGTTGCTGTTATGCCAGTTGGTATGTGAACAATTCTTACAGCACTGTCCGTAGTGTTAGCATGCTGTCCACCGGATCCTCCAGAACGGAACCGCTCTATCCGAAGATCCGAGTCATTAATCTGCACTCGGGTTGACCCGTCACCTAGAATCGGAATCACTGCAACCGCAGCAAACGAAGTGTGTCTCCGTTTTCCACTATCAAACGGGGATATACGCACCAGCCTATGAACTCCAACTTCAGCTTTGGCGTATCCATACGCGTATTCACCATTCACTTTGATTGTCGCACGCTGTTCAAGACATTAGATCAATCGTAAGACCAACGTTTCAAGTCTATAGATTTGACCAGTTGCCATTAAACAGAAGAGACTTAGCAGTGAAAAATGGATAAACAACACAACTTCTTGTGTTAGTATAGTTCAGGAGCATTGTAATTTAGCCCAAGTGGCTTGTAGTAGTAGCTGTGTCACACAGCTCAGTAGCTAAAGAGATACTATATTGAGAATTGTGTAGGGTTTGGGATTGAGATTTGCCTAAGTCTCTCTATGATGTGTAGTTCGTGCTGAAGTATATAATGAATCAAACCTTGATTCCTGCCATCTCTCCAGGCATTTCATCGACCACAGTGACTGAGAATTTGCGTCGTTGAGCCCATGTTTTGTACATCTCCATGACCATTGATGCCCAATCATTGCTCTCTGTTCCCCCAGCTCCAGCTTGAACCTATTCCAACAACCCCTTTTCAATATTTACTCAGAGACAGAAACTTAATGCAATGTTGTCTCTGAGTCACCTCGATATAACAGGAACAATGATCATTCTCGGCAGATAATAACGCCTCAAGTTCTTTCTCTTTCGAAACTCTTCTCATTTCCATCAACCCCCTCATAGTTTCCTGCCACAAAAAACAAAATAATCATGGTTTTAGCAATTAATATATTTTTTATCTCTGTATCACTATGAAGCCATGTTAATAACAACTCTGAGAACACATGCCTAGAAACTCCCACCGATTCTAACTCTGAATCCTTCTCCTCTTTAGCAAGCTTTAACATGTCAATGTGTTCAAGCAACTCTCTCTCAAAAGTCATAACTCCTTTCATTTTCCCCGTGAGCGAGCCATGCTCTCGGCTTATCTTGCCAGCATGATTCGGATCATCCCATAGATCAGGCTTATTCAGCTCTACAGATAACATTCTCAACCTCACCAACAGTTTCTTCCACTGCCCAAAAAACACATAACAAAAACATGTAAAAACTAAAAATGTATTTGCTTAAAACATATATATGTCTGAATCTCCATGAATGTAATAAAGTTTCGATCTTTTTTTACCTGTAACCGTCTCTTGATGACTTGAATGGACTGTGCAATAGCTGCAGCGTGACTTTTCCAATCACTCTCATTCTCATCTAATATCGGCCATTGATTAGCTATGATTTTTTCCACTGTAAGTCCATCACAAGTCGAAGCAACAGCTACAGCTTCTGAGCTTAAAGGTCGAGTCTTGGAAACGGAAAAAGCAAAGTTGCCAAATTTCTGATTCAGATGAGAGGTTTCTCTATATTTGAATCCAAAAGATTTGGTTTTGAAGCTTCTTCTTGACTCTGAGGAGAACCCAGAAGCTGAAACTGAATCAGTGGAATCTGCAACCGAGTGGGGGTTAACGAAAGAGAAAAGACTTCTGATTTTGGTTCCATGGCTTTGACAGAGAAGTATGGATCTGTTTCGTGATCTGTTGATGATTAACGATGACATTTCTGATTTTCTCCTCTGTATTCGAAGTTTGATCGAGAAGAAGTTTTGAGTTCGAATCGATTCGTTTACGAAAAGATTGTCAATAGTAGGGTTTTGTGGTTTATGAGCAGAACGAAATGGTGTCGTGTAGAAGGAACCGAAACCAAGAAACGAAAACCGAACCGAATTAAACCGGGTCAAAATTGATCTATAAATTTTATGGTATACAGTGTGAATTCAGGAAAACCAAAATCGAAATAGTATCAGTTTTTGTTTGTAGCCAAACCAAACCAAACCAATCCAACTGAACTTTTATAATAATAGATTTGATATTTTGGAGTGGACATAATAACTGGATCCAAAACACTTAGAGCATGTTCATTAATGGATTTGATAAAGTATCTCAAAAATTAAGAAAAAATGAAAAATAAAATTTTAAAGCAAAAAATAGAAAAGAGGTGAGCTAAAATTTCTCAAACCAGAAATTATTATATACTTCTAGAACTCAATTTCTCTACTTGTCAAATTCTCAATATAATTCAAATTTTTAAAAATGATTTTGATTTAATTAAATAGCTAAATCAGATTAATTTATTATTTTTATGTGTTATAGATACTCCACTTTAGATACTACTAATTGATAAAGATACTCTTAGATCTGATGTAAATAGTAAAAAGTTCAGAATAGATACAAATATTACTAAATAATCAAATAGAATTTAGTTTAAAGGATATTTTGGATATCAGAATTCTGACTCAATAGTATGTGATAATTGATTGCAATCTGAATGCATAAAGTATATTGCATATTCCTATCGAAATTTTTAATTTTTTCAAATTCATTTTGAAGAGATTAGGTTTACTCATGTTTTTTTTATTGTATATGCTGTTTTAAAATTAAAAATATCAATTTGATATATATTTTATGATTAATATGTGGTAGCTGATTTTTTGAAATTTCATTATTAAAAAAAGTTATTTTAGTCATTATTTCTTTTGAAATAGTCGTTGTATTTGAGTTAGAAACTGCATATTTAGGTTTAAATTTTTTTTTAAACGACGACGTCATGACCAATCTAGTCTTAAACACATACTAGAAAGGATACTAACCGGTTCTGGGTTGACACAACTATAACTTGCCAACAGTTTTACGGCCTCTCATGGGACTTGTTGTTTGGAACACCACTAGTAACAGTGTCTTGCCGGAGTGGTAAGGATCGGTTTAGAAGGACTTAAGTTAGATTAAGATTTTGGTGAAATCGTTTTAAAAACGTTTTTAACAAAAGGATGCAGTAGATCTTTTAGCTCTGATACCATTCTCTTTATTTTTTTTTTATTTTTTTTTGAAATATTCTTTTGTACGAAAATATAATATTTGACTGTTTACAACGTAAAATACTGAGAATCAGAAGATGATTAAACTTTTTTTTTTTATTGATTTATAAAAACACAAAAGTTTCGAAAATAAATAGCTTAAAAATTACAAAAAAAATCAGAGAATTATAAAGCTTATTAGAGAGAGAATGGGAGAGTGAGAGAGAGTTGTGTGTGTAAAGAATTGCTCGTACCTTCTTCTTTGACTTAAGGGGTATTTATAGAAAAAAATGATGTTGTGATAATCTTGACATGTGTCGTCTTCTAATGGTGCTGACACTTACTTAGATGTGTACCATTTTATAGTAGTGCCGGCAATTTTGTTGTTATCTTGTGATACATGTCTTTTCGATAATGTCGTAGTGATAGAATTTAGCAAAATCAAAGTGATTCTTATGTTCATAAAGATCATTAGTATCATCAATTAGACAAACTGAAAACCCCTCAAAATTAGTTATCATTATTTTTTATCAAACTTCTAAAAATTAGTACATCTTCTTTTTCTTATTTAGTTGGTTGCTTCTAGTTTATGAGTAATGACAAATGATGAGTTTTATGTGTATAATAAGTCTAGACATTTTTCAAACTAATTGATTTTGAACTTGATTATCTAAATGTAGAATTTAGTGAGTTTGAATATCAACTTAAGTGAATAACTTTCTAATGTAAGTAAAAATAACTATCCGACCTTAAGATATAAACAATCTGAATACATCTTATGTCCCTAAGCTTGAAAGGCCAAAATACTAGAATCTAACTGTGCTCACCCCAACTTTATAGTTAGTTTTCAACTAAACAAAAACTGAAACTAAACCTAACCAAACCAATATTACATCAAACCGAGTCAAAACCAAATTAATCGTCTTCTTTTTCTTTTGAACAAAAAACCAAATTAATTGTCTAAAATCGGGAACAGAAAACACAAAAACCGAACCGTAAACCAGATTGTGTACTCACATACGTATTTATGGACGGTATAATTAAAAAAGGTTGAGAACCATCAATGTCTGCTTCCCTTCTCCTCCTTCGAAACCTCTTCTCCTTCTCCATCTCAGCAAACACAATCCTCACAAAACCCTATTTCGCTATCTCCATCAAAGCCATGGAACCTCAACACGATAACCCAACAACCAATCTAGATTACCCAAAACCCATTTCCGCTCCACCACCTCCAATCTCAAAAGACATTGAACTCAAAAGAGCAATGGAAGCTTCATCAAAATCGAGTCTTTTCAATCTCACAAGAAACCATGTACTATACGAAGACGAATGGCTTATGGCTGTAAATAAACCAAAAGGTGTCTACTGTGAATCTGTTCTCTCCTCTGCTCCTAACGTTATTGTTGGTAAGTCAAATCTTTAATATCTAAAAATCTGATTCCATTCCACAAAACTGATCTGTCTTTTTGTTTCTTTGTTCTCAGATTCTTCGAGTGAAGCTAATGAGTTTCATCTAGCGAATAGATTAGACCGTGACACTAGTGGTGTGATGTTAATAACAAAGTCACATAAAGTCGCTGCTAAGCTTGTTAAGGCTTTTACAGAACACAAGGTTCGTAAATCATACATTGCTCTCTCCATAGGACCATCACCAAGTTGGAGCAAGATCACGGTTAAGTCAGGTCATGGAAGGTCTAAACACGGAGCTTGGCGTGTTTACGCTGCTTTGGACGTTGGTAGAGTATTACCAGGTGGATCTTATGTTAGAGATATGGAGACCACGTTTGAAGTTGTCTCTGTAAACGGTGGAAAAACCGAACCTTTTGAATCAGAAAGTACTGTTGTTGTCGAAAGAGAACATGAGTTGAGTTGTGTTGGTGACGATGTTGTTGTGGTTAGAGCGTTCCCACGTAGTGGTAGGACGCATCAGATTAGGTTACATTGTCAGTATCTTGGGATTCCGCTTAGAGGAGATGTTAAGTATCATGGGATGTATGAGTGGAGAGGAAGAACATTTGAAGGTCATGAGCTTCATGCTGAGAGTTTGTGTTTGGATCATCCGGTTACGGGTGATCCTCTTGTTATCCGGGCTCCACTTCCATGTTGGGCCATCGGAGATGGTAAATGTAACGTATGATTACTCGAGGAGCAAGACACATATGTGGGAGATGGAAGATGGAAGATTGTTTTCCAACAATTTTTGCAGCTCAATACAGTAACATATGGCAAGAAGGAATCACATTGAAGACAATCCTATGTTTTCTGTCGTTTTCTTGTTCTTGCTTTTTATAATAACACTGTTGTAAACACAATATGATAGTTCTTTTTGTCCTGTAATTGTCTCGTTACTTGTTTTCATGGTACTAAAAACAAGTCATTTAGTGAAGATTAAACAAATCATTACCAGCAAACCATTTCTTTGATTTGGAAATCTGTTTAGGCAAAGTGTTAACCATCAACTAAGCTTTATCCTCAGCAATTACAAATAACATGCGATGGAAATGATAGACGCACAAACCAACGAAGATTGAACTCCCCATCAGACTCCCTAGATATGGATTGTAGCAAATATATCTTGCAGTTGAGGAAGAAGTTTTTGCTACGTTTAGATTATATGATGGGCCACTCTTGTTGGAAACTAAATTAAAGATGTGAAAATGCATTCGTGGAAACGAAATTAAAGATGTGAAAATGCATTCGTTGTGAGCTAACAAGACGAAAATAGAGTGATACAAAACAAGTAAAAATAATGGTGAACTATGGGTTGGATATTCTGTTATTCGGTTCGGTTTGGTTCTAAGTGTTTTGAGTTTCAATTTTTTGGGTTTTATAAAATAAGTTTATGATCAAATTATATTTTTATTTTCTTTTCAGAAAAAGTTATAATAAAATAAATATAATGTATTATTTTAATTATATATTTCAATATATTTTTCTACATTTAAATATTTATTTTAAATGATTCTTGGTTAGTTTGGTTCGTATTGGTTTTAGTTCAGAATCAGTTAATTTGATATCTATATATTTATTTCATACGGATCATTTGATTCGGTTTAAGTGCAGAGAGTTCAGCTAGAATTCGGTTATCCACCCCTGAAGTGTACTATGCGATGAAATTCACAAGAAGTGCAACAAACACAAACAACAACAATTTACTAACATTATTATAAACTGAGAAAGACAGCAATTTATAATTTTGGCTCATTGGTAAATTCTGGAATGATACAATTGTGTTTTTAAACCCAATTATGTAAAGTTAGTTTTCAAATTTTTAATTAGATAGGTTAGTTTTCAAATTAAAAAAAGTTTTAGGAATATCAATCCAACTCTCCCAATATTTTTTTAGCATTGGAGTTGGAAGGCAAAACACGTATAAACGCAATGAAATAAACCAGAGATTCAAAATGTTTTCCTAAAGAGATTACAAGATTTTATTGGATTATTTGACTGGCAAATTTTCAAATTTCATGCTTAGAAAATTAGGTTTGATATTGCATATTTGTCTAGACAGTTTGCAAGATGTTTCTTCCATTTTATGAAAAGAGAATAAAATAAATCAGCACATCAACTAGCTAAACATGTTTTTCCTAATTTGAACTTTTATGGTTCAACTATGTACCCACCTTGGTGGTTTTGGAATTCATTATACTCTAATCATGTAAACTCTTAAAAATGATTTTTGTCGTAAAAAAATGGGAAAATTTGAAAATTATCTTGTTTATGATTTAAAATTTGAGAAATACACATCTATTTTTACTTTTTGAAAACTACACTTTTCCATATGTGATAAGTCATTTTTATTATACTATTAGTTAAAAATTAAAATAATTAAATTTAAAATTCAAAAATATTAGTATTATTAAAAAAAATTTAGTATTCTTCAAAGATAAAAACAGATTTGAGATAAATAAAATGTTGAGATAAATATATGTTATTTTAATCCAAATAAAAGAGATAAATATATATTAATAGTTTAAAATTTTTAACATCTGATTTTTTTTAAAAATTTATCTATACTTTCCTATATATGATAAGTCATTTTTACCTGTTATTAATTATAAATTATAATAATCAA